>BQNB010068404.1:8804-33856 GCA_026074375.1 Tanacetum coccineum | reverse complement strand
ATGGAAAAACCGTTATCATTCAAATGTTGTATTTTAGATTCTGGAAACCTCTTGTTTGTAAAAACTCTGAAGAAATAATTAATGATAACTTATTTTCAAAAACGACCCTTTTGTATTCGTTTTCTATGATTATGACTATTGTACCTTGAAGTAATACCCCAGATTAGCTTCCGCTGCTATATGTAAAAATAGGGGTGTTACACACACCCTCGCCAAATTTCTAATAGAAAGTTCAAGGAGAACTCCTGGTATAGCTCAAGCTTAATTGGAATCTAAAAGTCGCTTGGTTTTGAAAACCTTTGCTTCAAAAGCTTATCAATCTTCTGATACAGTGTGTTTGGGATAAGCAACTGTATTGTATTGTAAAAATCATAAGGACAATTTCGTGTTTGGTAGTAAATAAATGATCGTCAATTTGGATGGTTATGGATTAAAGGCTTGCAGACTGGAAATGTCATGAAATTGTTTGCTAGAATAATCTGCCTCGAGTGATTAACTGGTTAGATTTGGAAGTCCCTGGTTATTAAAGGAGTGTTTGGGTTTGAAGATTGGTCAGATGGCTTCTCTGCTTCAATGATTGGATCAAAATATTTGAAAGATGACAGATTACAAATGTTATACAGATTTTTATACGTGGTATTAATGTTTACACCGATGGCTATGTATCTTGATAGTGAAGCTCCTCTGTCTTCATTGGATATTCCATCATAAGGATACTTTCCTGTGTTGGTAAAAGCATTATGGTCATGTACTGAAGGCTCTTATAGTATAGAAGTCTTGATGTATAGTATAATAAGCTGTAGTATTCCTTTTTCTACTTAGCTTGGATATGTCCATGCTATTAGTAAAACACAATGTAACTTGTTCAAAGTTTTCGTTATTAATATATTTTACCTTTTGACCAAAAAAAAACACTCACAAATTTGGTAAACGTCACAAATTTAAGAAACTATTTCTGTTATATCAACTCACAGTAAATATGTTAAGTACAATTCAAACACCAAAAACTAGATAGTGGGAAATTAAACCACACATAATCATAATTTTTTTGACACATATGATACGTTACCAGGAAAGTAAACGTACGCTTATGTCTCTTACACTTAAGCAACAAGATAATTCAACCACAATTACAAACATGTTTGACAAAGCAACGTTTATTTAACAATGACATGAACTACTCCTTGTTTCGGTTACACTCAACTTCACCAAACAAGCTTGGTATTAGACCTGCAAGAGTTCAAAAACAAAACCATGTTAGTGATGATTTATTGACAAACTCTATGTAAAATCAAATTCTACAAAAAGAGAGAACATAGTACCTTATATATTTTGAAGCACATTGAGAATACGCTGCAATTTAGTGACAACGATTTCTGTTTTCATTCGTTGGGGTAGGGAATCCACAAAGCATGATACTCCAATCTTGATAGTTGCAACCAAACATTCTTCCACTTTCTTTGCATTAGCTTCCGTACTTTGCAACACAATTGAATCATCCTCAATAACATCTAGTACATGATCTGGTAATGCCACGGAAGCAAATTTATGAATGCAAAGACCTTCAATAAACATGTCGTCTGTTGGCTTTTTCTCGGTCATCAACTCTAGTAATAATATTCCAAAACTGTAGACGTCCCCACTACATGTCATCTCGCTCCCGATACCTTACTCTACAAATTAAAAACAATAATTAATTTACAAAAGGTAACTTGTAAGTAAATATAAGCATCATGGAATTAAAGTAGAGTTACCTGAAGGTGCATAACCAATTGTTCCTTTAACCCCGGTTGAGCTGTTTTGGTTTAAGTTTGTACCAAGTAGTCGAGCTAAACCAAAGTCTCCAGCATGAGCCACCATATCATCATCAAGCAGAATGTTACTAGGCTTTAAGTCACCGTGAACAATCGTTGTTTGGCAGCGATTATGAAGATAATCAAGCGCAGTTGCAACATCATTGAGAATATTTATGGGTTCTTCAATATTGGGAACAATGCCAAGCTCAGAAATAAATTTCCTAACCCAAACGGCTTCCTTAGAAGCATCATAGGCAGCAATATACTCAGCTTTTGCAGATGAAGTAGCAAAAATGCTTTTCTTGGCACTCTTCCAATCAACAACACCTCCATTCAAAATGAACACATATCCAGTCTAAGACTTGAGGTCATCAGCATCCGTTAGATATCCAACATCAGAGTAGCAAAAAACCCTGAGCTCTCATTTTAGATCACCTCCGTAAACTAAAAACATGTCCTTAGTATTCCTGAGATACTTCAGAATGTTCTTAACAGTAGTCCAGTGAAGATCACCTGGATTCTGTTGAAATCGGCTTGTTATGTTCTGAGCGAACGCAACATCAAGGCAAGTACATCTCACAGCATACATAATAGAACCCACAGCCGAGGCATATGAAACATTTTGCATGTGCTTTAACTCAGCAGGTGTTGAAGCACCTTGTGATTTACTCAATCTAAGCTTTTCTTGCATGGGGATACTTCTACATTTAGAATTCTCCATGTGATAACGCTTTAAGATTTTTTCGATATAAGCACTTTGACATAAGCCAATTAACTGTCATGATCTATCTCTGTAGATCTTGATTCCAAGAATATATGCGGCTTCACCTAAATCTTTCATAGCAAAACATCTTCCAAGGTAGGATTTTACACCTTGTAACATTGGAATGTTGTTTCCTATGATTAATATGTCATCGACATACAAGATTAGGAAAGTGACATTACTCCCACTAGCTTTTAGATATACACATGGCTCATTAGGATTTTGAGTGAAACCAAATTTCTTAATTTCATAATCAAATCTTTTATTCCATTGCCTTGATGCTTGCTTAGGCCCATAAATGGAACGCTTCAGCTTGCATATACGCTTTGGATATTTTGGATTAGCAAAACCTTCAGGTTGCTCCATGTAAACCTCTTCAGAGAGATATCTATTGAGGAAAGCAGTTTTGACATTCGTTTGCCAAATCTCATAGTCATAATACGCGGCTATGGCTATAAGAATCCTAATAGCTCTAATGTCTGCAATAGAAGAGAAGGTTTCCTCATAATCAATCCCTGGGGTTTGGGTATAGCCCTTCGCCACCAGACGAACTTTATAGGTATGTACAGCTCCATCCATGTCTGTCTTCTTCTTGAAGAGCCACTTGCTACCAACGGTCTTGCCGTTAGGAGGAAGATCAACTAAGTCCCAAACTTCGTTGCCTTTCATGGATTGCATTTCCACATTCATAGCATTCAGCCATTTATCAGACTCAGGGTCTAACAATGCAGCTTTATAGTTAACGGGTTCATCGAGATCCCTAACTCATGCTCCTCAGCATCGATGTATAAGCACATACGATCTGTGGGACGTCGTGTCCTTGTGGACCTACGAATGGGAATGATATCACTTTGAGGTTCATCTATTTCTAGATCATCCTCTTTATGATTTAAGCTAGTGTCTATAGAAGGATGCTTATCTTCTTCTTGAATAAATTCAAGATCTTCTAGACTCCTACTTGCTTCTTGAGTTATAAGACTATTATCTAGGAATTCAGCGTTCCTAGCAACAAGGACTTTGTTCTCGGGTGGGTAGTAGAATGAATAACCCATTGTTTCCTTTGGGTATCCTATGAAAATACACTTAATAGACCTGGGTTCTAACTTGTCAGGCTTGGTAAGAGTATCTTGCTTAACAAGTGCCTCATAACCCTAGACTCTTAAGTAAGACAGCTTAGGGGCTTACTCATGCCATACTTTGTATGGTGTCTTTTCAACCTTCTTAGTTGGAACCATATTGAGAATGTGTGCAGCAGTCTCAAGAGTATAATCCCAAAAGGACTTTGGAAGAGTTGTTTGACTCATCATGGATCGAACCATATCTAGTAGGGTTTTGTTTCTCCTTCCTGACACACCATTGTGTTGTGGAGTGTAAGGAAGAGTACGATGGGCGATAATCCCATGATCCTTTAGATGATCCAAAAACTCTTGACTCATATACTTGCCCTCACGATCAGAACATTTCAATTTTATGGTCTTACCGAGTTGATTTTCTACTTCCTTTTGAAACACTTTGAAAGTTTCAAATACTTCATGTTTATGCTTTAACAAGTAAGCATAACCATAACGACTAAAGTTGTTAGTGAAAGTGATGAAGTAGCTTGCTCCTTGTCTTGACATGATCCTAAATGGGCCACATACATTGGTGTGTATTAGTCCAAGTAAGTCTTTGGCCCTTTCCACTTGATGTGTGTAAGGTTTTCTTGCCATCTTTCCAGACATACAAGGAATGCATTTTTCAAAAGCCCTAAGGTCAGTTGAATTTATAAGTCCATCGTGTTGCAACTTCTCAATTCGTTTCTTGCTAATGTGTCCAAGACGACAATGCCATAAGAGAGCAGAGTCCAAGTCAAGCTTGGTTCTTTTTTTTCTTACAGTATATATAGAACTTTCATTTGCATAAGAATTAGACAAATCAATTTCAAAAATACCATCCCATGGGATAGCACTAAAATAAACCATGTTATTCCTAGAAACTTGAATTGTATTATTCACGAAACGGTTAATAAAACCATCTTCGTACAAACGGGAAACAAAAAATTACTCCTCTAGTGATAGAAGGAGCGTAATGACAATTGTTCAAAACAATCTCTAATCCACTCGGGAGACATAAATAAAAAATGCCAATTGCTTCAACAGCTTCACGTTGACCATTGCCCACGTACAAGCTAAGAGTCCCCGACTTCAGTTTCCTACTTGCCCTTAGACCATTCGTTGTATTACAAATATGAGTACCACAACCAGTGTCATAGATCCATGATCTATTAAGGAAAGTATTGAGTTTTATAGCGAAGATACCTGAACCACCAGCTCCAGAGGCTGCGTTCTTTTCTTCTTCAACAACTCAGCTAAGTACTAAGGACAGTTCCTCTTCTAATGTCCTGTCTCGCCACACTCATGACAGATTGAGTCCTTTGAGGGATCTTTCCTTTTGGTTGGAGGGGGAATCTTGGGATTGGGAGCATAAGCGTGCTTATTTTTCTCATTCCCTTGATTGTGTCCCCTAGCAGCCATTTGGGTTTGCGGTTTTTTGTGCTTTTTACCTTTCTGGACTTTACCCGCTCAAATAGCATGAAGAGCAGGAGCGTTGTTTTTGGGCAGAGTTAAAGTTTGCTCATGGAGCTTTAGCATAGCATGCAACTCATTAATTGTCTTCCCTAGGCTGTGCATATTATAATTCTGCACAAAACCATCTAATTCCTTGCGTAGACCAATTAAAATCAAACTCACAACAAGGCCAAGTGTCACGGGGTACCCCAAACACTCTAGATTGTCTATATAGCCCTTCATTTTCAGAATATACAAGCTAACAGACTGCCCTTCTTCCTGTTTGCAAGAGTGAAAATCTTGTGTAGTCTGAAGAAGCTCCTGCTTTGCTTGCTGAGCAAACAGAGTTTTCAACTCCTCTAGCATCTCATTAGCATGGAGGTTTTCCAGATTTCGTTGGATCTTTGGTTCCATGGTCATGAGCACGAGCCCAGCAATCTCTTTTGATCCTTTAGTCCATGCATTATGAGCTGTAGTGATTTCAGGAGCAACTAGCTGACCGTCAGATGCTACAGGAGCAGGAGGAAGTGGCTGCTCTAGGTAATTCAACTTATCCTCAATTGATAGTATAATCCTAAGTTGTCGATACCAATCAATAAAGTTGAGTCCAGACGGTTTTTGTTTCTCGAAGAAACCCCTGAAGACCGAATTGTTAGCTAACGATGTTATCATCTACAATTAGAAAAAGTTCAAATATTAGTATTGTCGAGAATTAAATTCTTAAAAGAATTAACTACCCAATTAATTTACTAACAAGACTAAGATCCAACTTGAAGGTCTGACCAACGTGTAAACAAGTAGGGCAAGAGGTAAGCGACGAGCGTTAATTGCATAGAATGTAACTCTTAGATTTATGAGACTAGTGACATTAGTAACTCTTGTAGTAATGTCAAAAGCATATTTGGTCTCATCTTATGCCTCGGGTTAGAGGTCTGACCAGGTAACTTGATTTAAGTCCACCAAAACAAAATGTGCGAAAATTGACATAGATCTGACCTATGAAAAAATTCGCCATGGGTTGGCAAGGCCCTGAGGTCTGACCAGAGAGGTCAAGCCAAATGCACGTGTTCTTCGTTTTGGCTGGCATAGACTTAAAAATTCATATAAGGGTATACACATAAATGTGACAAAAGCAGGTACAAGAAGCATGCAAACAACTTGTAGCACAAAGTTAAGAAAAACATTTTGTTAACCTTTTTGTTATAGACATCATTTTGTCAAATGTTTACGGTAGCTCCATTTTGGACACATAAAGAAGCAGAGAAACAGGTCAGCGCGAAGTATATTAAAAACCTGACTTCTTTAGGGGAACCTTACTTCCATCCACCTTAAACTTCTCTTGTAGTTTGTCCAAGAATGGGTGAGCCGTACTTCCAATTGACTAATAATGCTATTGTATGTTAAGAAACCCCTTTTGTTAACATTAGTTTTATAGTTGCCAATATGGTGGGATTACAAATTTGATCAAACCCTATATTGTACAAGTAATTCTAATAATTCTCTCATATGCCGAAGCATGTAGTGGGGTGGGAGAAAATTAAAGATCAATTCAACCCCATATTGCACATGTAAAACTAAAGCTTCACAAGAAATCAAATTTCATAGTTTAATGTCCGTATTAATTTATCCAAAAACCTCGGTTTCGTAAATATCACATAACTGGTCACAAGGAATATAATTACGTGTGAAATATTAGACATGTTCAATCCAAGTTTCTCTATAAGTGCAAGTCCGTTTTAAAGAGTTTCATAAAGTCTTATTTGCAAATATTCATCATCACATGGCATATCACATATAAGCAATCAAAATAGACTAAAAATTGGATTAAAATTGAAGAGAAACTCTTATTTAGAAAGCAGTAAATCACATAATGCCTCAAGTTCTCAAAAGAGTCTTCCTCGATTGGAGAACCATAAGACTCTCACTAGGTTTTCTGCTTAAGTGCGTAGATCACCACATCTATCATATAACATGATTGTGTGAGTCTTATAGCCGAGATAAAACAAGAATAGAATCATCATGGCAGCTTAATTAACATTTAATTTTTGATCTATTCTTCTTTTTATCAATATAACATATGTGTTGATTCTAGGTTGTTTATTCATTATTTATGGAAAGTATTGCATATAGTCTCCATAATTTTCTAATAAAACAATAAATCAAGATTTCATGCAGCCTTAGCGTGTTTAAATCATATGTAATATATAAATACTAAACGAGTTGACTCGTGATGCCACTGTTGAAATTTAACAATCAAGTTAATCATTAACTCTTACGAGTATGCAGCGGATATAGATCTAGTTTAGCATAAACAATTAACACACATATAAACACAATAAGGAATATAGAAACAAGAGAACATACCCTTGAAGTCAACAGCAAATATTATGAAACCAAGTGACTAAATTATCACCTCTACGAGTGCTCACACAAACACATCTAACAAGCACACCCAGATGCTAGTCCTACTTCACGTACAACCCAATACAATCTTTGTATATAATCAACCCTGAATAAAGTACCGAATACCACTCTTGTAATTGTACCCGAAATTCAGAAAGTGGGTTTAGGGTTTTAACCGATTTCGGTTCTACCGAATATCACCAAACTTGAACCGAAAATCAATCTAATGAAACCCTAAATGTTCCTAACTGTTGTCACTCCTTGACAACGTTTAAACCAATATATAGAACCTTCTGTAACCGACCTAGGATCGAATCACACTTTTATAACCCCTTTAATTGTTAACCGAAAATGACAGAAGGTGTTTTGTATCAACCGAAAATCAAATAAACCTTATTAGGGTTTGAGTATTCGGCTGTTCTTTAATGGAGTGAGGAGGAGAATTATTTGATGTGTTTGTTGGCTGTGTGGAACGACCAAAAGACCTAGGGAATGGGGCTTTTTATAGCCTTCAACTCCCTAATTATGATAAGTATAAAACTCTTCAAGTTTGATTCTTATCACAACGCATAACTCCTTCTTATCTCCAAGAATGAACCTAGACACCCATCTAGATCCTTCTTGGCCAACTATCTTGCTAGGAGACCATTAGGATTTTTGTCTTGTCATATTATGTACTTGGTTTATAATTAGAAACATTTCATGAAGCATTAAACAAACTCTAAGCGTTTAACGTGTGTGCCCCCAATAGGCTCACACACTTCTAGTCGTATGTGGCTAGTCCAACTCACATAATCCAACAATAAGCTGTTTTGAGACAGATCTAAACCAATACTTAGTGATGGATGTTGAATAATTTGTTTGGGTATTTTTCCACTAAGTCTATTGTCCGCAAGGCTTTAAACAGTAAGTTTTGTACAATTCCCAAGGCTTGATGGAATATGACCTTCTAATTTGTTGGAATATAAATAAAGTTCAGTCAACAATGATAAGTTCCCAATGGCATCAGGGATAGGCCCTAAAAACTGATTGCTACTTAGGGCAAGAAATTATAGCTTTTGAAGTTTAACAATGGTAGTGGGGATCTTTCCTTTGAATCCGTTACATCCTAAATCTAAGTTGGTCAAGCCAACTAGACTACCTATACTTGAAGGAATGCTTCCAAGTAATTGATTACCATTTAAAGTTAGAAAAGTAAGTTGATCAGAAAGATTACCTATTGACATCGGAAGCACTCCTCTAAGGTTGCAACTACCAAGTGACAAAGCTTCTAATCTACTGCAGTTTTTTAAAGAATTAATAAACGTCATGTCATCAGTTTCTCCGCGTCCATGTAAGTTGTTATAAGATAAGTATATGCCATTAATATATCTTAGTTTTGAAAAATCGATTGTCAACTTCCCACTAAAACTGTTGCCACCCATTTCAAGAAGTTCTAATTTAGAGCAATTAGAAAGAGAAGGTGGAAGAACTCCATTCAGTTCGTTATCCCTTAACTGAAGCCACTCAAGGTTTGGAAGCATCTCACCAATTTTTGAAGGAAGACTACCAGTGAGTTGATTACCAGCTAAAGAAAAATTAACTAGGTGTGAGAGGTTGAAAATGGAAGGAGGGATGCTTCCATATAAGTTGCAGTCACCACAGCCAAATTCCATCAAGCTTTTCCAAAGACCTAAGGTATCTGGAATGCTCCCACCAAGCGGGTTCTCGGAAGCAAAGAACATTTCCATTGATGTGATATTCCCCAAGAAAGATTGGATTCCACCCGTTAACTTATTTATGCTAATTACAAGAACATAAAGTTTCAAGAGTAAACTTATTTCCTTGGGTATGCTTCCAGATAGCATATTTTCATTGAGCCAAAGGTCTTCGAGGTTAGAACAACGAGACAAGTTTATTGGAATGACTCCACTGAACTTGTTTCTATGAAGATAAAGACGACGTAGCCTAGATAGACGATCAAGTTCATGAGGAATGGTTCCTTGAAAGGTGTTGTTAGAGAGAGAAAGCACACGTAGGAAGCTAAGGTTTCCTACATGAGGAGACAACAAGCCTTCTAAGCCATGCGAACCCAGCCGTAAAGCAGACACTCGTTTGTGCCACTTTCCACAAGAAATACCACTCCATTCACAGAAATGAAAGGAATGGTTCCACGAGGCTAGAACTTTGTATGGGTCATGGGTGATCATTGACTTAAATGACAAAAGCGCGAGATAATCAGTCTCATTGCCGCCACTGGAAGCAGAGACAGTGGCGGAAGTAAGACATATTATCGCGAGACCGTAAAAGAAAATTGAAATAAGAGAGGAAGTTGATAAGTAAATTATTGCTTGTGGTGACTTCATTTTTGAAAATTTACTTGAAATTATGAGAACATGTATGGCTTTTTATCCTTAGTTTTAACGTTCGTGAAAGGCAAGTGGTGAAATGAATGGCTTTTTATACTTACATGTTACAATTTACTTAAATTTATTTAAAATTTACTTATCATCTTGACCAAGACATTTCATTGAGAACATATTATTTTAGGATGCAACTTCTCAATTATTGTGATTTACTATTACATAAGGTTAAAAAGCTGCAATGAAAGAAACTTGCCAAATACTCATTAGTCCGCCGATAAGGACCCAAAGCAACTACCAGTAGGGGTGTCAAAAAAATTCGACCCAACCTGACCCCCGGCTGGGCTCGAACCCGACTAAGCTTATTCGGGTCGGTTAACACGGTCATAAATGAATCGGTGAAGATTGTATTTGATGTCAACCTGAATAACCTGAATACTAAATAAGTTCTGGTATTGGGTTGAAAATATTGTGGCTAACACGGTTAAGGTCAACTAATAATCGTTAGACCTTAATAAATGGTTTTTCTAAGTTTAATATATATATGATAAAATAATATATATATATATATATATATATATATATTAAAATATCTATACAAAATTAGAACAAATAGGCAACTTTATGACTATTTTACTCACATTCAGGTCAACCCGACCAAGAATTGACCCGGTCCGATTTGGCCCGACTTGAATTGATCCGAACCCGACTAACCCGAGTTCAAACAAAGTCTGATTCTAATATGTTATTTTTAGCCTTGACCCGTATTTGACCTGACCCGACCCCGACCAACCCGACCCGACTGTCACCCTAGCTACCACCAGTATCCTTCTTCAACCAGGGAAACTAACATAAAGTTAAAACTCAACAATTGGCTTTCTATCATTAGTTTGTTTTTGGGTCCCCCAAGCTTGAAAAACTCAACAATTGGCTTTCTATCATTAGTTTTTGCATGTTAACATGCAACCGTCAGAGAAGAAGCTACGAATAACTATGATCGGGTGCACAAATATTTTTGAACCTCAATATAATAAAGTTAAAAAATGAATTTAAACGAAGATTTAATTATACTGATAAATAAATGAACATATATTACCTTCTAATCAAGGATCCTACGATGGATCAGGTGCATTTAAGATGAATCTAGAAAAAATCAATAATGTTTTTTCAAAAATTGACACAAAAATTTTATAGATGTCCTGAAACCTACAACCCTTTTTCCGTCCTAGTAAAAGAATGGATTTCCACAATTCCTTATTGATAAGTACACCCCGAAAATTTCCGATTAATAATTAGAGCCGTTTCCGTTTAGTAGTTTAAATTTTTAAAAGTTTCGATTAACTTCTTACGTTCAACGGAAGTTTTTCCCTCATTTATCCAAAGAATCGCTCCCCTGGAGCGAACCCGGACAACTAACGTCTAGTTATTTCGCAATATACCACCCACTTTTTAATATTTTATGGCAATACTTAAAATTTCATAATTTTCGGACATACCGTTATTCGTTTTGTTACTTGCGTAAACCGTGATTTGTTTAAAAATAAGCATATGCATGGAAGGCTTGAAAATTAAATCAAATGAAGCACTAGCATCTTAAAATAATAAAAATCATTGCCCCCTCCCCCCCCTCTCCCCTCATGCATAGCAATGCGTCCAAACAAGCTCCCTTAATGATCCTCTGAGGCCAAGTTGTAATTCAAAATCAATAAACAAGGATACAAACTCATGTTTTTGTCCTAGCTCAATTGTGATTGGATGATCAAATTGGTCCCCTCTCCCCCTCCTTGTCCTATCCCACGCACATACACATACACACTTTTAGTGTATGAAGTAAACTTTGCATATATAAACCTTGTTACTTTCATTCTCCTCATTTTATTTCACACACACTTAGCATTTGAGTTTTATTTTCTCTCTTGCCTCCTCCATAGTCCAGCGAAACACACACACACACAAAAATCAACATACCAAATTCATTAATTTTTTCATCTTGACCAAAAACTCTTGAATATTTGTTGAATAGTTTTGATCATTGTAACATCCCGGGTATTTGTTAAACAACGTTTGGGTTGTTTTAATCTTGTTCATCCTTCTAAAAACCTTCAATCTTTATAAGTCTTCAAATCTTTACATAACTTGTACTTCATAATCATCTTGATGCATACATACTAGTTGTACAACTTTATTTTGTAAAAAACAAAGATTTAAACTACCTAAACCTTAAAAGTTATGCTTATGGTTATTGAAAATAATAAAAGAAAATATAAGGAAAGTATAGTTTTGTGATCGTGGTTATTTTCATGTAATCAAAATAGTATATTATAGCTTATTTGTTTGGCTTATTTAAATAAGCTTTTGGGAAAGCTTATTTGTTCTTATTTGAGCTTGTTTGGCTCATGTTTGGTTCGGCCCACTAGGGGAAATGTTGTTTGAACTTATTTGACTTGGATTATATTTTATTCGGCTTATTTCTTGCTTATTTTGAAAGGACTACACATTTAGCTTATTTGTCTTAATAAATAAGCCCAAATAAAGCTTCATGGGCTTATAAGCCGCGTCCCACACAATAAGCCACAAACCAAGAGCTTAAAATCAATAAGGCTTTAGGTTCGGCTTCATATTGTTTTGGCGACCAAGAGCTTATGATAAAGCTTATTGTGGCCCAGAATTATTTAATATCAGGGTTTACATGTCGGACAAGTTTATAATAGGAATTTTTTATACGATATAGATCGAATTTGCGAAATAATAAATTTTAATGATGAGTTTTTGATTAAAGTCCCTAACGACTTAGGAAAACATGTAAATACGACGTCAACCGAAATTTTATAAAAATATTAAATACTTAGGGATAAATTTGGTGAAAATATAAATTTATAAGAACAATTTTTTCAAAAACAAAATATTTATAAACGGATAAATAATATAAATAAAAACCATGTAAATAAATTAAAGTTACTTATTTAACTTTTCTAACCTAAGAATTAATTTAAGAACAGACAATTAAGCGTGCACGATGAGGGAAACACATCATGGGTGACCTGTCGGAAAGAATAAAAACAGATATAAAAACATTAATTATCAAAAGATTTAAATCAATAATTTTGGGTTTATTGGGTAAAGAGCCTAACCAATACAATTAATAATCTATAAATATATATATATATATATATATATATATATATATATATATATATATATATATATAGGGTGGGGATACACTGGAAAGACCCTTAAAATAAAAAGGCTAAAAAGGCATGAGATCGCGCCATGTGTCTCATCTCACCATCTCCTTTTTTTACAACTGCAAATGTGTTTTTGTCATTTTACCTTATTTATTTAATATTTTTTTTTATATCGTCTCTCACACATAATCTATAACCGTTTCACACACATATTAAAATTCAAAAATAATCAGAAAGTTAAAAAAAAATAAAAAAATTTAAAAAAATTTGAGAAATTTTTTTTCGAAAAAATCGATATTTTTTGAAAATTCGAAAAAAAAGTTGGAAAATTGGAAAAAAAATTCGAAAATTTTGAAAATTTGAAAAAAAATCAATGTTTTTTTGAGATTTTGAAAAAAGGTTCAAAAACTTGAAATAAAAGTTCGAAAATATGAAAAAAAGTTCGAAAATTAGAAAAAAGTTAGAAAAGTTGAAAAAAAAATATCAATATTTTTCAATTCGATTATTTGAAAAAAAGTTTGAAAATTTGAAAAACAAATCAATATTTTTTTTCGAAAATTTGAAAAAATCCATATTTTTTAAATCGAAAATTTGAAAAAAAGTTCGAAAATTTAAAAATTAGTACATCTCAGTTAAAAATGTTACTGCATCAAAATGTATTTTGTTAGTGCATTACATTTAAAAAAGTGAGTACATCTAAATTAAAAATGTTACTGCATCATAATATATTTTGTTAGTGCATTACAGCTAAAAAAGTTACTGCATCACAATGTATTTTGTTAGTGCATTACAGTAAAAAAAAGTTAGTACATCTCAGTTAAAAAAGTTACTGCATCACAATGTATTTTGTTAGTGCATTACAGTAAAAAAAGTTAGTACATCTCAATTAAAAAAGTTACTGCATCAAAATGTATTTTGTTAGTGCATTACAGTAAAAAAAAAAGTAAGTACATCACAATTAAAAAGGTTAGTGTATCGCAATGTATTTTGTTAGTGCACTACAGTTAAAAAAGTAAGTACATCAGAGTTAAAAAAGTTTCTGCATCACAATATATTTTGTTATTGCATTACAGTTAAAAAAATTAGTACATCTCAGTTAAAAATGTTACTGCATCAAATTGTATTTTGTTAGTGCATTACATTTAAAAAAGTGAGTACATCTCAGTTAAAAAAGTTACTGCATCATAATATATTTTGTTAGTGCATTACAGCTAAAAAAGTTAGTACATCTCAGTTTAAAAAGTTACTGCATCATATTGTATTTTGTTAATGCATTACAGTAAAAAAACGTTAGTACATCTCAGTTAAAAAAGTTACTGCATCACAATGTATTTTGTTAGTGCATTACAGTAAAAAAAGTAAGTACATCACAGTTAAAAAAGTTATTGCATCACAATGTATTTTGTTAGTGCATTACAGTTAAAAAAGTAAGTACATCTGAGTTAAAAGAATTACTGCATCACAATATATTTTGTTAGTGCGTTACAGTTAAAAAAATTATACATCACGGTTAAAAAGTTACTACATCACAATGTATTTTGTTAGTGCATTACAGTTAAAAAAGGTTAGTATATCTCAGTTAAAAAAGTTACCGCATCACAATGTATTTTGTTAGTGCATTACAGTAAAAAAAGTTAGTACATCTCAGTTAAAAAGTTACTGCATCACAATGTATTTTGTTAGTGCATTACAGTTAAAAAGTTAGTACATCTCAGTTTAAAAGGTTACTGCATCACAATGTTTTTTGTTAGTGCATTATAGTTAAAAAAGATAGTACATCTCACTTAAAAATGTTACCGCATCACAACGTATTTTGTTAGTGCATTACAGTTAAAAAAGTAAGTACATATAAAAAAATTTCCCACATGTATAAAAATTAAAAAAAAAATCCCAAAGTTTAAAAAAATCAAAAATTTTAAAAAAAATTTCAAAATTTTTTTTTCCCCCAAAATTCTCAAATTTGAAAAAAAAAATCGAAAAATTAAAAAAAATTCGAAAATTAGAAAAAAAAATCGAAAATTAGAGAAATATTTTTTCGAAAAAATCGATATTTTTTGAAAATTCTAAAAAATAGTTGGAAAATTTGAAAAAAAAGTTCGAAAATTTTGAAAAAAATTTCGAAAATTTGAAAAAAAAAATCGATATTTTTTTGAGATTTTGAAAAAAAGTTCAAAAACGTGAAAAAAAAGTTAATATGAAAAAAATTAGAAATTTGGAAAAAAGTTTGAAAAGTTGAAAAAAAAAATATCGATATTTTTCAATTCGATTATTTGAAAAAAAGTTAGAAAATTTAAAAAACAAATCGATATTTTTTTTGAAAATTTGAAAAAAGTTCAAAATTTTGAAAAAAAATCGAAAATTTGGAAATTAGTACATCTCAGTTAAAAATGTTACTGCATCAAAATGTATTTTGTTAGTGCATTACATTTAAAAAAGTAAGTACATCTCAGTTAAAAATGTTACTGCATCACATTATATTTTGTTAGTGCATTACAGTAAAAAAAAGTTAGTACATCTCAGTTAAAAAAGTTACAGCATCACAATGTATTTTGTTAGTGCATTACAGTAAAAAAAGTAAGTACATCACAGTTAAAAAAGTTACTGCATCACAATGTATTTTGTTAGTGCATTACAGTTAAAAAAGTAAGTATATCTGAGTTAAAAAAGTTACTGCATCACAATATATTTTGTTACTGCATCACAATATATTTTGAAAATAAAGTTGGAAATTTTGAAAAAAAATTCGAAAATTGGAAAAAAAATTCGATTTTTTTTGAGATTTTGAAAAAAGGTTCAAAAACTTGAAACAAAAAGTTCGAAAATATGAAAAAAGTTTGAAAATTGAAAAAAAGTTTGAAAAGTTGAAAAAAATATATCGATATTTTTCAATTCGATTATTTGAAAAAAAGTTTGAAATTTGAAAAACAAATCGATATTTTTTTTTGAAAATTTGAAAAAAGTTCAAAAATTTGAAAAAAAAATCGAAAATTTGGAAAAATTTCGAAAATTTGAAAAAATTAATATTTTGAAAAAAGTTCGAAAATTTAAAAATTTTGAAAAAAAATTTTCGGAATTTTTTTTTTTGAAAAATTTCCAAAAGTTTCAAATTTTTTTTTTGAAAATTTAAAAGAAAAATCCGAAAATTTAAATAACAAATTTTTCTGAATTTTTTTTTACGAATTTTTTTTTGAATATTTTTTTTTGAAAAAAAATTCCGAAATTTTTTTTCCCGAAAATTTCTTTTCACAAACTTTTTTTTTCGAATTTTTTTTTCATCTTTTTTTCGATAAGTATGCATTTTAATGCATTTGTTTGAGATACTTTAGGGCATCCGTTTGAGTAAAAGGTTTTACTAAATTATAAACTGTGATACACTGATTTTAAATTAGACTTTGTGCATCACATTGTATATAACTATTGCATCATCATAGTATGTAAACATGATGAATCACAATTGAATTAAACTATAAACAATATGATGCTTTAAATAGTGATGTAGTAACAAATAACTATGATGCAGAAAAACCAACATTCTGATGCAGTGGATATTAAATCATTACTTATAATACATGTTTTCAGTTGTAAAACATTTAACATTTATTACTAAAATCAATTTAATATAGTCTCATTGTTCATGAAGTATCCTCATTATTTTTGCTAGTCACCTTTAATGCATCATAGTTATCGCATCATGGTGTTATTGCTTAGTGCATCATGATGCATTAAAATAACAATGTGATGCAGTAGATTTTTGCATTGTGATGCATTAGATTTATACATTATGATGCAGTAGTTTACACATTGTGATGCAGTAGATTTTATACATTGTGATACAGTAAATTTATAACATTGTGATGCAATAGATTTACACATTCTGATGCAGTAAATTTATAACATTGTAAAATTTACAATGTGATGCAGTAAAATTTACACTGTCATGCAGTAAAATATACAATGTAGTACCCATATCGTCAGATTTCTAATCTCACAGTTACACAGCATTCACAATGTATTTTTGATTAGTTGCAGTTACAGTAAAAAACAGTAAGCTACATTTACATCACACGTTAAACAAGTTACACTATAATGCATCAAATGTCTCACTTTATTGTGTTAGTGCATTACAGATTTCTAAATCATACTGTACCTATCCGTCAGTGTAAAAAAGATACCTGCACTCACAATTATTTTCTGTTAGTGCATTACAGGATTAAACAAAATTGTACAATCACAGCATTTAAAACTGTTAATACTATCACCATGTATTATGTACACTGCACTTACAATTACAAAAGGTTAGTTACACCCTCAGTTATTAAAACAGTTACTTGGCATCACGCACAATGTATTTCTATTTAGTGCTTACACAGTAACAAAAACGTTCGTACAGAAGACATCTCAGTATAAAAGTTTACTGCATCACAAAGTAATAAATAACAGATATTCATAACACTGAGAACATTAAACTAATGACACTACGTCACAAAGTTACTGAGATCACAATGTATTAAGATACGGATACTTCATGAACAAGAGAGAGGTCTATTAAATTGATTATTATTAATGAGAGATGTGTATATATTGCTTGATTACGCACTGTAAAAGACATGTAATATAAGGAGAAGAGGATGATTAAGAATGCAGCACTGGGCGATCAGACGAGGTGGGGTGGACACGTTGATTGCTTGCAGATTCGATAATTTATTTAGTGTGTACATTGCCGTTGTAGAGGGTGGTGAGCTGGCACATCTATGTTCGAAGTGCCGGTCATATTGGAGTGTTGACACGGATTGGGGATATTGTTGGAGCGGAATAGAGCTGCATTCGTATTATCAGATTCATATTTTCAACATCACATACAGAAGGGAGGATCGACATCTTATACGATACACATGATGATAGCTGCTGTCACATGAAGACCAAGTCTAATGTCAAAATCACGAGGTAGTGTGCACTACAGTATTTTCATATTTTAGTAAAACTTTTTACTTAAACGAAGGCCCTCTTGAAGATTACCGGTACCGTCTAACATATCCAGCGTCAGGAGATTCTGTCTGCATACTTATCGAAAAAAAGTTGGAAAAAAAAAATTTGTAAAAAGAATTTTCAGGAAAACAATATTTTTTCGGGAATTTTTTTTCAAAACAAAAATTCAAAAATTTCGAAAAAAATTTCATTCCGAAAAAAAAAACTTTCGGAAAAATTTTTATTTAAAATTTTTCAAAAGAACATTCAAAATATTTTCTGATGCACGACAATCTGCTAGCGTGATTACAAAAACAACATTCCAAAATACTTTAGTGCTTTCGTAAACATACTATTTGGATTAATTTGTGACTCGAACTCTATCATTCTGAGCAAATTAGTTCTTTCGAACAGATTCATCTTCAAAATATTGTAGCACTCTTTCAGCGCAAAAACTAGTATTTTCTAGATACAATTTCTCTGAACATTTTTCCACAATAATTCAATTTTCTCAAAATTCTTAGACAACTTTTTTTCAAATTTTGGCAAAAAAATATCATTTGTTTTTTCAATTTTTCTACAACTTTTTATGAGTATTTTTTTTTCAAATAATCGTCAATTGAAACACAAATAATCGATGTCGTTTCAACTTTTTCGTGAACTTAGTTTCCAATTTTTCTCCGACTTATCTTCATAAATTCCGAACGTTTTTCTTTTTGCGGAGCGAGATTTTTGAAACCTTTTTTCTAAATCAAAAAAACATCGATTTTTTTTTCAAATTTTCAAAAAAAATTTCAAAATTTCGAATTTTTTTTCAAATTTTCCAACTTTTTTTTTTCGAATTTATCAGCGAAAATATCGATTTCAATTAAAAAAATTATTATATTATTGACGAAATTTCGAATTTTTTTTCCTAACTTATTTGAATTTTACTCTATCTTTCTGCAAATTAATGCAGAATTCTAATCATTTCGAAATTAGCGGAATTTGGCAATGTTTCTCTTATATAAAAATTTTCCTCTGTGATATTTTTTGATACAGTAAATATGAGCTTTGTTGATGTTCATCTCTGTTTTTGTATTCTTAATTATGTGTAGAGACGACTACAAAAAATAGTATATTAAATAAATAAGGCACGGCCTAACAATGACAACAACACCCTTGTAAGTTCTATCAACACAAAGATAAGGGTGCAGTAGACATCTATGACACGCGATCTACATCATAGGGCTACCATCCTTCTGATGTATCCATCATTGATAAGCACACTCTCCATACTAATGCCTATAGTACTACGTCTATATAGTTATCCTTAGATATACTTATCCTATATATACTAGTGATATATATATATATATATACTAAAATAGAGTATGATATAAGAGAGGATAACTCTTGGAATATGGATTATAAACTTCTAACAGTTTTGAACAAATCTTTTAGAAACTACATTCAAGTTATCAAGATCACTATATCAATCCGTTGTAACTAAGACCCATTATGGTATTTCAATATATTCTATTCGAAACTTTTACAACAATAACAAACGTGACAATTTGAAAGCATTTAATGTGGCTTCTTCCTATAAATAACGAATCACAACATTCACCACACTTCTGGTCTCCAAATGCATCAATATTTACGAACACAATAAGTAACCTATATCAAACAATACAACTTACAAATTCACTATCATAGTTCAAGATAGCAAGTTTCAATTTGAGCTTGGTGATGTTCTCATAGCCATGATGGATTGCACACCTCTCAAATAATAGATAAACATGAAAACAAGATTCATAATTCATACGTATATATATACAATATAGCAAATATATTATTTAGGCTACATATAATATCTACTATATATACACACATATAATAATAGTACACATATATAGTATATAGAGATCTAACTTTGAAGTGTTCATCTTCGACTAACCCTATTATACTAATATATGCAGAACTCACATACAGACACGTAATTAGTAAAAGCACTGACTATATGAGCCATTAGATGAGTACAGATTAAAGGTTAAAATTAGCATGTGCAAAATTGTAACTATAAATAAAAGATGAGTTTCTTTTTTTCAATTAAATTAAAATATAACTGAAAGGGTATTATAACGACTCTACATTAAATTTATATTTGATCGTCTACCATAAATGTCCCCAACTAAATATACGGATCGCAGCACGCCTGTTCTTCTTTTTCTAGAATCTACATCAATATGTTCATTATCATCTATACCCTCACGGGCTACCCAAACCCAGAGTCGCGAACGTGCCGCAGCTCATCTTGTCGTCAACCGATGGTGACTCTCCTTGCGAGAGGTTTGTGAAATAATTCTAACCCTGAGATCAGTGCGCATTCGCAGAGTGAACACTTCACTAACTACCCTCATCCTTCATTTAGCCTCTACTATCTCTCGCAGGCATGGGGGGGGGGGGGGAATGGGGGTCAGTGGAGGGGTGAGGGGGGGGGGGGGGGGAGAGGTGAGTTCATCATAGGGGGGGTGGGGGGGCGGGGGGGGGGGGAGGTGCGCGGGGGGTCATTCTCTCTCTTAAACTGTGCGATACCCATCACATCTGACAGAACTCATTACCTCCTCCATTTAAAACAAACTGCTGAGGATGCGACAACCTTATTTTTCACGTGTGAGCGCAAACGTCGCACGTGTTCATATACAAGACTTCATATTTTCTTTTGTTTCCCACATGGCCAGACTCATCGAATCGGTAGTCTATCATATATTACGCAAACACCCGTATTGTTCGATCTATAGATTTTAGTTGGGATTTGCAACCTGGTTACTATCTTACACAGTTCCACGAAGAACATCCAATAATCATACTCTTATACATTCAGAGGTCTCGGAACACAACATGACATTTATAGTTTTCGATGACAAGACCAATAGCACAAGCGTAGCGAAGCATCGATTAGACAATACCCTGGCAGACACAAACGACACAATATTGCACACACGCGCGGCCTGTCGACTGATGAGTGAATCGAGTTCTTGTCTGAAAAACATTTGCTGGTTCAAACCCTACCAGCAATGTCAAGTCACGCACCTTCCGGTTCGCGGTCAATTTTTTTCACAGATCTAGGCCGTCGAAACCATGTCTCTCACAAATAGGGCTTTAATGCAGTTATTAACTTTCAGTAGCAGTGGATAGTATAGATACTGTCTGTCTGTTAACCATTAATTGTCTAGCAGTACTAAAATTATGATTAGTACTAAATCAAAAGCGTTTAGGCAAGTAAATTCTACTACTAAGGATTCAAGTTCTCAGTTTTTGTTTTGTCTGCTAAAAAGGGGAGGAGGAAGGGGGGGGGGAGTGGATGTTGAGGGGGGGTTTTGTTTACCATCCTTTTGATCCATTGTTCCATGATTCTAGGTTTTCCTCTACCAACCACTGTAAGGCCTTTATCACGCTAGAACAATCAATTTCTATGTTTGAATTTAGTATACCACTTTGATTAGATCCAATTTTACATTTCAATATGCATAATACTCCAATCAACAATCCACCCGTCCATCCCCCCAACCCCACCGCCACTCCTTCACAGAACCACACCCAAAGCCCCCCCTCCTCAATTTGATGAACCAACACAAATGTATTATGACACAGGATTAGCACTGATTCTATTAACATTTACCCTAGCATGTTTTTTACTTGGTTGTTTAGCAAATCAGGTATGAAAGTCCATTTTGCTACAAGTGTAACAACCGCCCTACCCTCCATCGACATATCAGAATCATAAGAAACACTTAATCCTCAATAAAAAGGACACCTCCGACCCAAACCCACCAAAAACCGTCGGCATGACCTACAACAACAAACAGCCTCGATTCAATAGGATAACTCAATTATTGTTGATCTCATAAAATGGTGGTAACTTGATCAACGGAGTTTGTTAGTTTTATGTTTCTTTTACAATATAATCGTTGACTTTGTTTTACTATTTCCTGTCTAGATAACAATTAATGGGTGTGGAGTATTAAAAGTTTTCGAGAGAATAAAGGAGTTTGTCGAAGGTTGATAGGTTGGAAAGGTTTGTAGGAACTTTATACATCAGTTTGCTATGGGACACGTATGCAAAATAGGAGTGAACCAATTTATTATTTCTTTGCAACTTTTTGTTAATAAAGCGAAGATGATCATGAAGTTTATGCGGGCATAAAAAAACATATATGTTTTTAGAAGACGTGCACATATATAATAATGAATTTGATGAGAAAACGCAATGTGCATATATGTTTTTAAAAGGCGTGTACATATGTTCTCGGAAAGCGTGCATATATGTATAAATAAATTTGTTGTTGATAAAGTGAAAAGTGCATGATGACTACACAATTGTACGCAAGAAACATATGTAAAATTAAAATATAAAAAAACATATATGCATTTTTTTTAAACAGGTATATTAAAAGATAAATATAAAATAAAAAAAAATTAATTTCAAAAATCAAAAGATTTTAAAAACATTTTTAATTAAAAAATTCAAAAAAAAATGAAATTGTGTTTTACTATTAATAATACTAATTTTTTATTGGTTTTAAAATATGTCTACCGACTAAAAAAATGCAAAAGAAGAAAAAAAAGTATTAATTTTTCATTCTTAAATTTTAGGAATTAATAAAAAACGTTTTTAATTAAAAAAATTCAAAAAGAAAGTAAAAAGTGCATTTTATTGTTATACCCTTTTAATTAAATAAAAATCTTTAACATTTACTAAATTGTGATTGGCTTAGAAGAGTTCTGTAAAGTTCTGCACATAAAATAGGTTCTCAATATAACGCCCCCTATATATATATATATATATATATATATATGGGACCGTTCTTTGCAGAACCATTTTTTTGTACAGAACCTACAGAACCACCTTAAACCAATAAGAATTTAGTATAATTAATAAATTTAAATTTAATTCAAAAGGGTATAACAGTCAAAACACATTTTGACTTTTTTGTTTTGTTTTATTGTATTAAAAAATGTTTTTTTAAAACCTTTTAATTTTTAGAATTAAAAAAATAACTTTTTTTATTTTATAATTTTTTTCATTATATATGTTTTCAAAAGAAAAAAACAAGTGCATATATGTTTTCTTAAATATTATAAATCTCATATGTTTCTACTCTACATTTTTTTCTTAAAATGATAATTGCACATATGTTTATATTGTATCTTTTTCTAATCTTCGACATTTATAACCAAAAATAATAAACAAATACATGTAATCGAGAAACTTATAACAAACAAAAAACATGAATTGTATACACGCAAATTGATATCGAATGAAACACATTTTAAATACAAATTGTTAAATATAAATGTACACGTCATTCAAAAACATGTGTGCACTCTTTAAAGAACATATGTGCACGCTTCACTTTCTCATCAAATTTATTAAAACATAGATGCACGCTGCACTTGCGTCTTTGTATCTTTATCATAATCAACTTTTCTTCATGAATGATGTACTTGTGAAAACACATGTGTATATCAATACCTGAAATTACAAACAAATCTATTATTTATATTATGAACACTAGCAAACACATATGCACGATCTAAACACATACTCACAAGTTGAAACATGTATTCATATATATTTTCTTGATTTCATATCAACCATAAAACACATGTGCACACTCTTTTCAGTGATTCTATACAAGCCACAAAACATATATGCACTCTTCTATTAATTTTATATTAACTTTGAAACATATATGCATCGGCTTTAATTTACGGATTCTTTTGTTCAAATGCTTGTATAACATCAATAAAATCTCATCTCTAGTTGTAACTGAAACACATTACCTGAAGAGCAAGTTCTGATTTTAAAGCCCAAAGGCCTAATCTGGATGCCAGAGAGCACCAAATGACCAAAGTCCCTTGCACTATAGCATTCGCCTTGGATGAGGGTAGAGCATAACTACAACCAAAAGAGTGAGTTTACAATCAATTATAAAAAACATAAAAAATGACAAGTAACACACATACTAGAAACGATTGATATAAATCATGAAAAAAATCTACATGATATACATCAATTACTTGTAACCAAAAACCATGTATGAACCATTTTTTTTAAAGCTAACTTATATTAGATGAGTGGCCAAAAGCCAAACAACAAAAGAACAAAGAGAGCCAAGCAAGGAGTTTGACACATAACAGAAACCAAACATTCCAAGCCACATAAGACAACAACTAAACTAAGATTCTCCACAACCTAAACAATAAAAACATTATCATATGCAAGCACCAATAGCAAGCCCAACAACAAACTAAAAAAAAAGAAAACACCAGCATGTATTCTGGGCTAAAGACCCACGAAAAGCAAAAAAACATGTATGAACTCTTTTTTAGAGGTTACTTGTTTCTGACAACATCTTGACATGGTTTGTTTTTTGGTGATTGGGTGACAATTTTTTTGAGTTGAACACTTGAAACCATTGATATAAATATCATCCAAATTAAGAACCACCATGGTCGTCCTCTAGCACAACTATGACCGGCGTCCTCCTCTAGCAGAACCAGAAAAAATGAACTAAAATCGTTTGATACTTGCTCGATCCAATAAAAACGAATAAAAAAAAGATTAAAAAATGTAACATTAAAACGAATACAAAAACAAAATCGATTGTCATCTAAAGAAAACGAAATAAACCACTTACTGACTTTGTAGATCTCGGAATGATACAAACGGCCAAAGAAGAATATATGATGGTGGCGGCTGTCATTAGATTAGGGTTATGTTTGATTGATATTGGTGAAGAAGAGAGAGATGTGATTGTGAAAGTGATAAAGGGATTTTGAGATTTGATATCCTTTAAATTTGGGAACGGTTATAGAATTTAATAATATAGTATTCCTATAGTACCCTTTGAGCTTTACAAGTGGTGCTCTAATTTTTCACTTAATTACATGAATGGCACAAAAATAACATGTGCATTAATATGATGTACATCATGAATTGTTATGAGTAAAAAGAATGATTCTGTACAAAAAAATGATTCTGTAAAGAAAATGCCAATATATAT
>BQNB010068403.1:0-33856 GCA_026074375.1 Tanacetum coccineum | reverse complement strand
TGTTATAAACCCCATGTTATGATGTATTATGTTAATAAAAAAAGAGATTAATGTAGAGTTGTGTAGAGTTTGTATATCTTCGTTCGAGTCTTGGCTTAGCAACCAAACCAGCATGCATCCCTTCCACTCTAAATTCACCCAAAGCCACCCAAATGTATTCCATCCGTTTCCGTTTCCATTATATGTTATCTTACACCTACACCCCATAACCCTTTAAAAAGACCTCTTAGAAAGTAATGAATAATGCTTGCGCCTAGCGGTGGAGGTTTGATCATTTACCAAGCCTATGGTAATTTATATGCTATGACAGGTAATGAGTGCTTATTTTTTGTTTTCTCGTAGTTGTTATAATTTATTATACACCCGAGAGAAAGAGAGAATCCTAAACACTTATGTGAGGTGCTAGTATATGCTTTCCGTGCTTTTAATTACGATGTCTAGAAGGTTGACTTGTAAAATACTTTTAAAGAGTAGGTTAAATGACCCTAATACTGCTATTGTCTAGGTAGAAAAGCCCATTTGTTTAAGGATAAGCAAATCCCAAGTGTAGGGGTATTTGATGAGGTGTCATTTTATACACTTTTTCAGGATCATTTAACCCCCTAAATCATGCATTTATACCCAAAATAGGTACTTAAACGTTCCTTTTCAGGTATTTAGCATTTGGAAGGCATTTGGAGGAAATACACATAACTTGGGCTCATTTGGAGAAGAAACAGACAAGACTACAAACCAACACCAAGACTCTTCAAGATTTAAAGTCTCAGCGGCTGGAGACGGCGTCACCATTCATACACGACGCTGTCACACTTCATCTAGTGACGGCGTCACAACATTTCTTGACGGCGTCAGCCCGCACCGACTCAACTCGGATCTAAAATATTCTACTTCATGACGGCGTCACAATTAAAACGCGACGCCGTCACAACGATATTCTTATAAATATAGAACGGAAATTAGGGTTGTTATCGTTTTCTAGGAGAATAGGTTGGGAAGGCGTGATCACGGTCTAACAGAATTCTACAACCGCATCAAATAACTAGGTTAGCACGCCTTTCTCCCTAGAAAACGGTTAGGTACTCTGCCTAGGGAGTTGTAAAACTTCTTGTAGAAGTCCCTTACGACAACCGCATCAAATAACTCGGTTAGCACGCCTTTCTCCCTACTTCTTTCAAATCAATTTACTTCTAGCATTTACTTTTCTGTTAAGATTTCAAATCAACTTAAAACCATTTTTTAAAAATCGTGACACATTTCAAATTAGAACTATTACACTTAGCTCTTGGGACGACCTCAAATTTACCAAGTCCTGCACTACATACGACCGGATTCTCTGCCCGTTAGTGCGTTTAGACATCGGTAGACGAGTTTTATAAATTTAAAAGTTGCAAAAATTATTTTAAACAAATAATACGCATTAGTACCTCACTCTTACACGATCGGACTTGTCTAATGTTGTTCAGCACGTCTGTCTTTATACGCATGACCCTCGTGATCCCCACTTTACTGCCTTGAAGCGCATCTTGCGCTATGTTCGTGGCACTATCCATCATGGTCTTCAGATTCATATCTCGTCTATTGCTGAGCTTAGTGCTTACACCGATGCTGATTGGGCTGGTTGTCTTGTTACTCGCCGGTTTACCTCATCTTATTGTGTTTTTCTTTGTGATAATAGTTTATCATGGTCTGTTAAGCGTCGGGTTACTTTATCGCACTCCAGAAGCTGAATATTGTAGCGTTGCTATTGTAGTTGTTGAGATGACATTGATTCGTGATCTATTGTGTGAGTTGCATACTCCTATTTTACAACTACTATTGTTTATTGTGATAACGTGAGTATATGTCTGCGAATTCGGTTCAACATCTCCGTACAAAACACATTGAGATCGATATACATTATGTAGGTGACTTTTTTGCTTCCGGACACGTTCGTGTTCTTCATGTGCCTTCACATTTTCAATACACCAATATATTTACTATAGGCCTCCTGTTGCATTGTTCCTTGAGTTCGTTTCAGTTTAAATGTTCGAAGACTTCTTGTTTCAACTGCGAAGAAGTATTAGCATTCTATTAAAAAGTCATAGTTAATTTATCATGTATCAACCAACTGGGCTAGCTCTGTTGGCCACCAAGGGTGACCTTGGAGAGGTTGTAACCACATGCGAGATGTTTCAAGTTCGAGTCTCTCTGTAGGGATTTTCCTTCAAGGTGAAAATTTGTGGGGTTCTGCCTCATAGATGCGTCAATCCGAGGCTGGCAGAGACTACCTTCTGGGTATGTATAGTGGAATCGAATCACTAATTATTATTCGAGGCTGGCAGGGACTACCTTCTGGGTAAGTACTGTGGAATCGAATAACTAACTTAGTATTGTACTAACTCGCCGTTCTAAATTTTTTTTTTATCATGTACGACCCTTTGGCCCATATAGCTATCCGATTTATGCACTATATATGTTTCGGTTGAGGTTTAAAAAGCATTATATATGGGGATCTATCAATTCTAATTGATCGTTCAAGCTTATTACGAATTTACGTGTATTTGGGGAGAAAAAAACGTATATCTCAATGAAGAAAACAATTTGATTAATACTAAATTATTACAAAGTTTGATCGCAGAGATAATATAAATACCAAAGAAAAAGAACTTCACCTCAAATGTTACAGGTAGGTGAAACAAAATCTACATTAAGTCATTAAGTGGCTACATTATTCTTAATATCTTCATGATCTAATGATCTTCTACTCGAGGAAACCTCATGAGTCACAACACTTGACCCACACGATGACGACGATGACGATGACGATGATGATGATGACGACGACGATGATGATGTTGATACGTTATGGTTGAAATGCATCCCATCATTTCTTATCATAAAACCATGATGTAGAAGCTCTTTCTGTGGAGTTAAACCACTTGATAATGGCTTCACATTTTCAATTTCTACTTTTCTATTTCTTTTGTTCAAGTATATGTGACATAAAACCAAATTTCCCATTTGAATCCAAGATCTCTGCCAAAAAGAACCACACAAACACAAAGAAAACGATTAGAATTACGAGTTTGTTTTTTTACTTTAACATGAAACTCTATAAATATAATGGTATTCGTATGATTAACGAGTATTACACATGCTACCTTATCATTGGAGTTGGTTTTCGGCGTGCAAGATGAATGAACAAGACGATATTCATGCATAATCCAATTGGTTCTTGTGGTTGCCTCCCCATGCATAGGCTTCCCTTTGTAGAAAACAAGTGTTTTCTTCATGCCCGTAATGATCTCTCGTCTTTTTGAGTTTGGATTGTTATTACAACACCTAGTGATCTGTTTGTCAAAGCCAGTTGCTTTCCAATATCCATCGTCGCTTACTCTATTTGATCTTTGTGCATTCCCATACTTGGCTTCCTTCTTGCTGAAAAAATACCTATCTTGCTCCCAGTCCCCTATATGAACATTTAAATCGAAACTAAATGAGTGTTTAAGGTACATTCACATATGGCGTTAAAAAGTGAGGTGGCTAGCTTTTAACATAAATATAGATGATATTTGAGTATAAGCGACAAGAATTCAATGGCTTTTCTCAATTCTCTAGTTAAGTGCATGAAAACTAGATGCTGTCTATACAAATACTAACCAGGCAAGTCCCAAGGATTGAATTTGCAAATGTTGACGACTTCAGGAACAATTGAAGCAGGCAAGGGGCACGAGAAGACTTTACGAAGGAGATACTGAAACACAATCTCTTGATCAGTCGGCTGAAACCTGAACCCTGGTGGCAATCTAATGGCTCCATCTCTAACAAAATTGAGCCTTGAAATCTTCATGTTAACGTCATTTTGATGAGTTGACATTAAACTAAACCCTAAAGAGTACTTTGTTAGAAGGAAAAAAGAAAAATGGTTTAAGTCCTAAGTTGAAGTGAACTTATGCATGGCCTTTATATACTAGTTGTTCTCTAGAATCAAACTAAAAGGCTTTCCTTTTTATCAATTTGGAACATATCCCTTAGGGTACTTGTCCCTTAAGTTTTGTAAGCATAATATATAGATAGTAAAACTATATTCATGAACTTTAGTGACAATTGTTTAAATTATGTTGTAAGGCGTGTGTATTATTGATACATGTACATGTATACTGTGTTAAAGTAAAAGCATGCTTTAAGTATGTTGAGTCATTTGCATTAAACATGTCTCGCAAATGCAATCGCCTTTGTCCTAGATAGCCAATTGATTTCTTGGCTTTTGGTAATTGATCCTCTTTAGATTTTTTCTTCGTTTGTAACGTAAAAGATGTTGCACATGAAAAAATTTTGAAATATCTTTTGAAAAAAGTTAAAATATGGGTCAAAAAACTAGCTTTATGTTACCTAAAAAAGAAACAACGAAGCGACATACAAGACTTATCTAGCCAGATCGAGTCGATTCTTGTTAAAGTTTACGTTTTTTAGTAACATCTTAAACCCCACAAATATATAACGTATGTAAACAGTATACATGTTTTAGAGCATAGTCAACACGTACATTCTCTTAAAATATACTACAAGAAAGTATCTATATATGTTAATTAATTATAGGTTAATCTTGGTTGCATGTGAAATGAAATCAAGGATCTTCAAGTTATCTTAAACAAGTTTTAACATCTTAAATAGCCCTAGGCGGAAAGAAAGACAGAAAATATATAAAATATTTCCAAGTTAATTACTTGTTTGGATTGCCTTTTTCTTTACATTTGACTTGAATTAAAAAATAAAAAGAATATGTTGAGCAATAAGTTCAATGATTGTTAAAAAAATATACACTATGACCATACCCCAGTTTTAAAGGGTATACAATCCAACTCAGCTCAATGTTTCCTTAAAGTCAAAGCTGACCAGTCATTTAACTATCACATCCAAACTGCCACTACTTCCAACACTGAATCGATCCGAGTACCCGATACCGGCTGATGCAATCGAGTTAATTTCGTTTTGTAAGTTGTCCCAGCTTCCGTGCCTTCCCCAGCCAGACCGTCGAGGAGGATAAAGGTGCATATCACCACCCTCATTCTTCCAGACAGGCTTCCCGTCACCAATTTCGATGTCGCTCGGGATTTTCTCTATCGGATTTACAAAACTGCCACGAGTGACTCTTGTTGGAAGTTCACGCTCTTTCTGGACCCATGCCCTGAAATTGTTTTTAGATGGAGGAATGCTGTTCCAGAATACCTCCATAAAATTTCTAAGAAACCCTATGTTGTATGGATTCTCCGTCTGGTCGTATCGGTATCGGAAGTTTTCGTAGGTTGACTGCATAATAAAAAGAAACCATGGGTTTGTTAATAAAACATTTTTTTATCCATTTTTTAGTTTGTGAGGGTGCAATTACAGAACATTTTTTTATCCATTTTTTAGTTTTCGTAGGAATTTCGTAGGTTGACTGCAAAGGGTGCAATTACAGAACATTTATGCACATAGTATCGACAAGACAGGAGATTATTTCGTTAATATCACCAAACCACCAGGATGTTTGTTGGTCAGCTTGACCTATACTGACTAGTATTGATAAACAACATACTCCAATTTGAACCCAGTAAGACCTGTAGTTACCCAGCCTCCCAATTTTATCACCTATCGTAAGGTTTGCTAATTAAGCATAGACATATAAGGAAAAGCTGTGTACCTGGTTTGTGCTGATGAGATATAAATGAAAGACAGTGAGGCCACCAACAACCCAAACTGATAAAAAGGTGTAGATTATTAACACGATTGATGCAGGAGTCTTGATCAACGCTCTCCAAATTGATGTATTTTCGCTATGCATGATTCTTATGACGTAAACCCAACAAAAGGAAAACACATAAATGCAAAGTAGAGTTGCTGACGATACGAACATGAAAAAGAACCGGTAGTTGCGCTGCATCAAGACACATAGTTAATTAATTATTACCTCACAAATTAATCGTACTTGACAGTGAACAGTGTTAGATACATCTTTTTTCAAACATAATTCTACTTGCAAAAATCCAACCCTAAGACAATTTTTTGACCTCGGTCAATGCATTACTCGACTTGTGGATGTTGAAATAAAAAAGTGACCGATCGACTTCTCGTACTTGACACATGGTCGTTATAAAACTTGCAAAGATCTCAAACAAACACAATGACTTATTTACTAAAATGGTATCTATAGAGTTTTCCTTCTGGGCTTCTTGGAACTTTTGAAAGTATAACGGCTAGTATTGTATATGAAAGATTTATCCAGCATAATTAATTTTTAACACTATGAAATCACATGGAAACAATTAATGCTGATAACAATAAAAAGAGAACGCTTGTTACCCGTCCAATACACTGGCCAACCCATGGGCAGTGATGATCGAATCTTTCTACACAGTTGTCACATATTGAACAATGAGAACAGCGAGGAGGTCGATACAACATGCATGTATCACAGTATTTGACTTCTACAGTCATCCCATTGACCATGACCTCTTTGGTCTGAGGAAAACGTAACTGCGGAGTTTGACCAGACCCGATTTCTATATCCTGATCGGCTCTTTCCAGTTGTGGTGGGTGTGTATTACGAGGAATTATACCTGGGTCTCGTCCAGAGGTCATTAAAAGAAGTAGTATTACCTGAAAAACCATAAAATATATATTAATTTCAGTAAACATTTGTAGAGTAAATGAGTTTATCACATGGGCATAAGCCCAAATGCCATAAAGACGCAATCATGATAAACAAAACGCACAAAACAATCAGATACTCATTCTTTGAGGGATTGCATCAATATATGTTGTATTCATTCAGATATTCTAAAAGTTCAGAAACACTACTAATATATCAACTATATAAAAGTCAAACAAAAAAGTATCGAATATCAAGAAATGCAATCTAAAACCTGGATTCTGTCAACAAAAAATAACTAGCTGCCACAAAAATATTAAATCTACGAAAAAGCTTAGCCTCAATAATAGAATCCAAAATACAGTAAAATTTTACTGTGCCAGCTGTGCCACTGTCTTCAACTCTTCATCACAGAATAGGTTGTCCTAAGACCTTATAGAGGTGACGAATGAGAAACTACAAATCTTGATAGTTTGTAGCTTGGAATTTCTCGTTTAATGACTAGAACAAAAAAAAAAGCATATGAACTTTCGATTGGCTGAATGTTGCTAGATTCAGAAGTTTAAGCCCTATATACAGCCTTCCTTTACTCTTCTTATATTTTCCTTGAACTAAAATCCATCTTAACTGATGTAGTTGGACTTGTAACGACTCCAAGTTGTACGTTTGTATCGACTTTTAATTGAATGATCAATTAAATTGGCAAGAAAGCTATCTCATATTATTTTCCATGAAGCTCTAGAAATAAACTTCGATAAAAAAAATGTAAGGAATCAGTCAAGCATGCCACCTTCTCAATTCTCAAAATCTAGAAGGAAAGCAGGTATATTTTGTGGAAACAAGTTTAGGACGTGGTATGGTCCAAGCTCCAAAAGCTTACATAAACCAGGTTTTAGTTCTAATACCCACCATGATACAATAACTAAACAATTAACTGAGAGACCACTTAAATTCATAAAAGAGTGACTTTTGGTTAAACATAGGTCATTTTTTATAATTATGAGCGTTCCTTTATCATGCGTCCCTAATAACAACTATTTTCCAATAATACTTAACATAGATGCTAGAATATCAGCTCAAATATTGTTACTACTTATATAATACATACAAATATCTCTTTGCGTAATAAATCATGATTTTTAAAATTAAATTCTTGGAGTTGTCATCAATACCCTTGTCCTCTTTATCAGTTAATGAAAGCTATAGTAGAAAATGTTAAAAAAAAAAAAAGTCGGACAGAAAAACAAAGACTAATGAAAGATGAAGCGGATGGCACACTTTGACCACAGATCAGCCATGAGAATCAAGCTCAGGCAAAAGACAATTATAAAATCAATTACAATTACTTGATAGGGATTACATCGATACTATCGAAGTATATTCTATAACTTCATATGCAAACAAAATATTCTAAATATAAGAAAACTACAGCTTCCTTATTAATAGTAGATCTTCAATGATACTTACGTAATAGAATCATGTTAGCTAGAAGATAACAAAACTACTACAGTATTTTTTAATATCATCACTCCAAACTACTCAATTCCAAATATAGAAGTCTAAACCCCCTAAAAATATTTAAAAAAATCTAACAGAGTATAAACACAATTTATACCTAATAATAGTGCACAAAATTAGTCCACCAAACTCCAGCCATATTCCAAAATCTTAATCTTAACACATATGCAACCACAACAACATACCCAATCCCGCCGGGGCGAGGCATGGGGAAAAACCCCTAACTTCTTAACACATATGTGAGGCCTAATCCCTTCTTTATGCAAAAGTAAGATCATGATCTGCACCAAATTTAATTTCAGATGATACCCAACTTCTCATGCACCGAGTGTCTAAGATACAGCAAGTAAATGATTTTGTAATCAGCTTCTCACTAAATTGTTAGGCAATGCCGTAAGCCTGTAAACTATAAGAAAGATATTTTTATTCTCGTCCTCAAAAAGTATCGGTGAGCACAAAGACAAAACCATTCAGCCTAGTCATTCTCCTAGTTTCCAACAGCAAGTTTGTTCCGTCATCAATTTATCCAAGCAAAAAACATCTCCGTTTTCACAGAAAATATCAAAGCAGAAACTAAACCCAACATTAACATACAAATATCTATGCAATAACACATATCTTAGCGAGTTGAGATCACTTACATAACCTGTAAACACAATCACCACAACCATAATCAACACTCCATAATGATGAGGAAAATCATCAATCAGCTTCCTTGCAACAAACGCACAGAAAACCGCAACTGGAGCAATTATTAAAAACATAGATAAGAACACAGATCTAACGTCCGGTCCAAATATAAACCTCCCACCAAGGAGAAAAATCTGCACAATTAAAACGAATCAACAAATTAAATACAAATTAACGACACTCGTATAGTCATATCTCAAACTACTCATTTACTTGGCGTTTCACATTTGAGTTAATCACACTTCACCTGCTTACAATATTGCATCAAATTAATCGCATACATAACAATTAACTAATCAAACCACCACCAAAATGGCTTAGTAGTAAGGCACCTGATCTCCTCACAAGAGGTCTAGCGTTCAAACCTCACTAGGTCCACATAAGGTGGCCAGAGAAAGGGTCATAAACGGTCATGAGGATACCCGCGTACATCTGAGACTCGCCCTCCCCAAGTAACCCGTTTTACCATTACAATTAATCAATTTCATTAAACTACCTAGCATTTTACAATCTATCATACTTGACAACAAAATCATCTAAAAGATAAAATCAAGCACAGCAATATAATGATTTATAAACTTAAATCATCAATCCGTATCAACTAACATCCTTAACGCTAATCTACATTTACCAATTTCACTATTCATGCTCACGTGATCCATTCAAAACCCAGAGGGTGTGTTTAACTGGTGAAAAACATCCCCTTTTTCAGTGAACTTTTAATAGAAAAATGGAAAAACTGAAAACCCGTTTTAGTCACACTTTTTTCCAACCATTTTCAAAAAAAGTGAAATTCTTTCTTTCCAAAGTTTAACTAGAAAAATGAAAACCCCAATCTACCCGTCTCCATTTTTTCTCTCCAACAAAAAAAGACGGGATTTCCCAATCTACCATTCAAGTATCTCATTCTAACGCCGCCTATCGTCGCAATCCGAGGTAATCTTTCTAAAAAGGAAAATATAACTCATCTAAACGGGTTTTCAAAATTCTCAAACTCTTCTATGGAGAACAAGAAATCTAGAAACGGAAAAACAAGAAAAAATTTCTACTGCTAAACCCTACCTAAGATTCACAAATAACCTGATATTAACATTCATATCTACACAGAGATTCATCTTTATAACTAAACGCTCAACTAAACCACCCAGATTCACAAACACATAACCTAAATAAATCAATTACAGATCAAAACAATAATATAAAATAAAAAAATATTTAAGAAAGATGATGATGATCATACGTTACTTCCTTTCCATAACTGGTACGTCCGGTAAACTTCCGGCGAATCCTCATTCTCACAGTCACCGGCGGCGGTGGCGGTGGATTGTGACGGTGGTTGTATTACACGCATAATTTTTGTTTTTTTATTGGTTTGTCTCTCTAGAATTTGCTTTGTTGTGTTTTATAGAGACAGAGAAGTATAAGAGGAGGTCAATGGGGACGGCTTTATATAGTGTTTGTGTTGTTGTTGACTTTGACTTTCATTTAATTTGATTGGATTGTATATTGTGAAAGCGTTGAAAATTACTTGAAATGAAACGGCTCACTTTATTTTTAGTTTTGGAATTAATTGCTTTCCAAATTAAGGTAAGGTAAGCATTGATTTGGCTTAATTATTTTAGTTTTGGAAAGTTATTTAATTTGATAAGCTCTTTTCGAAAATCCGGCAATTTTAAGGTAATTCGTAACAATGACTACGATAGGACAGAGGACATCACTGCAAGTGCAGCGTAAACTTTATTTTTCTATATCAACTTCATAACCAATTTGATGTAATAAGGAGACCAAAGACATCATCAAGAATATATCTCACTTAAACGCAAATATACCTCACAAAAATCAATTATACAAACCACTCACACACACAAACATCCTCCAACGACTCGGTCCTATTTTGGACTGAATTCTCTCGTCGTTTTTTTTTTGTTTTGTTTAGCACACGTCTCGGTGAAGGGATGTAATGGGGGTGGGACGCGTCTTGGTGGAGGTCGACCGAGTGGACGATCGTTGCATTACGCCCGGTCTAATAGAAACAAGGCTTTAGGAAAAAGCAAAGATAATAGGTTGCACAAAAAGAAAAGAACAAAGAAAAAAATCATATAATCATACAACACAAAGGGGTAACATTAAATCAAATACCAAATAAACTTTAGCAAAAACCTTTATGGGATTGGAAATCCAACAACCCAAGGGAATAGAAGGGCGTTTAGCGAAGATCCATAACTTTGATAGACAAATATAGCTTGGTCACTAACGGATATAGCTAGGTCTTGGACGGATATATCCAAGTCACTGACAAATATAGTTGGTTCTTGGATGGATATAGCCGAGTCATTGACGGATATATTTAGGATACTGACGGATATAGCCGGGTCACGGGCGAATGTATCCGTGTCATTGACGGATATAGCCTCGTCTTGGACTGATATTGTTGGGAATTATACTTTGAGTTGATTATGACAAAACATATTAAAGATGAAGGACCTACAAGACAAAGTTGGAATAACATTAATGCTGATTGAAGATTAGTCAAACAGTATTTAATGCTCAGCTAAAAGATAAAGATCAACATTAATGCTGATTGAAGATTAGTCAAATAGTATTTAATGCTGATTTATACTTTCCTAATTTTAATTGATCTTATCTTGTCTTGTAAACCCTAACCCCTCTAGTATATAAAGAGGGGTAGGCGTCTAGTATTGATTATCCATCATAGTTAGATCTCTCCAATGAGAGTCTAATAGTTAGCTTATTAGTTTATGTAATAGTTCATAGTCGACTGATTAAAGTCGAATAGTTTATAGTTTATTAGTTTATGAATAAAAACCTTGTTCATAACATTGTTGTTCTTATTTGTTATTCCGCTGCGTGATCAATGTTATGATATCCTAGATGGGCAAAACGATCTATGAAGCCTACAATTAGGTTTCAACAATTGGTATCAGAGCGGGTTGCTCTTGATATCTAGGATTCAAGGTTTTATGGTAGAAGAATGAAGAAGAAACCTAAACACGGACGCGTTTGGATCTTGAACGATGATGATGTTTATGGCTCGTTTTGGAGATTATTTGAAGAAGACATTTGATTATTACTTATTTGATGTTGTAGTTGATTTTCACAGGTTTTGTGTTCTTATCATATCTTAAAGGAGTGGTCACCTTTAAGATAACTTGTTCGTGATTATAAGGCGGTGACGAAGACTTGATGAATCTAGCAAAGGTGTACGATCTACCTTATGATGCTTACTACGTACATTTGCTATCACTTTAAGGAGTTACGTTATTGTGCTCAGTGTCTCATTTAATAGAGGAATGAGGATTTTGTCAAGAGACATAGGTCTACTTATACATAGCAGGTATGAGACTCGACGTCATGTGGATAAACAGGATATAAGACACAAGTTTGGGAAATTCAACTTCTTCAACAAATTCGTATTATTCGTTTTTCTTCATCATTGATAATTTGCTGCTTGGAGCCTACTAAGTCCATGATTCAAGAGATGGTAAACATGTTAAGGGGAAGCTTATTGTTTATTTACCATCTACATGCACTCCTATTTGATTATGACAAAAAGGGGAAGAGTGCATGGATTCAGGGGAAGTTCTTCATCTATATTAGCTTCAGGGGAAGCTTGTGCTTATTGGTTTTGTCATTATCAACTAGGGGAAGATTGTTGGGAATTATACTTTGAGTTGATTATGACAAAACATATTAAAGATGGAGGACCTACAAGACAAAGCTGGAATAACATTAATGCTGATTGAAGATTAGTCAAAAACTATAGCCTAAAATTAATTAAGACCATGAAAATGCCCTTTCCTCCTTCCCGGAAAGACAGGTAAGACTTCTTCACCAAATCTACAAGTCCGAGTGTAAGAAATTTATCCCTCAATGTATTCAAAACGGTAACATTAAGTCAATTAATCCTGAAAATACCTATACCCATTTAAATTGTTTCACCAAATACAATTAAGTCCCGAGTAAAGGCAATTTATCTCGCTATGTAGTCAAAACTGTAACATCAAAACGGTAATATAAAAATGAACTAATTACCGGATGTACACATTTCTCCTTCCAGGATGATGACTAACTGAAGAATCATCCTACTCATGTGTACATCGTATATCAACTGGAAATGCTTACTTAGCTTCATAACCCTTGATTGCATAGGAAATATTCTATGAGAAGATGTCGAATCGTACTCTCTTTAACAATTCTCTCTTGATCAACCCAAACTAAATCCCCTTATCTATTTTGTCGGCTAATACTGATGACTACTGGTTGAAGCATAATCCTTCACTTGTAACTTGATCTTGTGTTATCCGTGTGACGAATGAACGGTGCAGAGGCAAATCTCTAAGTACTATATACTCACCCAAAAGTATACAAAAATACATCACCACTTGAAATCTCCTCAACTACGTGAGACACTAAGTACTACAATATAACTCCTTAAAGTGACAGCTACTTTGCGGGTATGGGTAGAAAGAATCACAAAAGCAACTAGATATCCAAGTCTTCATCACTAACACAAGTCATCTTCGTTGTTGAGAAAGAAAGAATCAAAGACGAAATAAGTACACTCTGCGTGAAAGTCTACTTCAATCCCAAATAAGTAACATCATACAAAAACCCCGTAGTCATTTAAATTCAATACTAGCCATTATGAATGAAGGTGAATTTTGATAAGGATCGTTTTAGTGTAATGTATTATGTTTGTTGTGTTGTTGTTTGTGATTTTTGATATGTTATGATACTTAACAAATATCAGGCTCAAAAAATAGAAATAAGCACGGCCCGTCCAAGTAATAAAACCCGGTCACTTTTATGCTTTTACCCGAAATCATTTTTGTTTTATACCCGGCTTAATCCGATAACACGATTCACGCTTGACAATCCAATTAACAAAACCATCCAATAGCAATAGCATACTTGGTTTATGTTTTTTGCATAAATTTGACCTGTACGAAACTTTACGCATAAACACGGCCCAATAGTATGTAGCATTTAATCCAGCTCAAACATCAAACACAAACCCATAATTGGTGTAAAATTTGTTTGAATAAAGATCCACTCCATCACCAATTAGTTTCGGCCCTCAAATCGGGTCATTAGTTAGATTGAAAATATCGAGCATGTAAAAGCTCAAGTGCAGGGGTACGTCTTATAAACCCTATGTGATGTACTATGTTATTAAAAAAAACTAAGAAAAGAAAAAGAAAGAGATTGATGTAGAGTTGTGTAGAGTTTGTATATCTTCGTCCGAGTCTTGGCTTAGCGACCAAACCAAAGTGTATTCGTGTAAATAATTAGCTAACCCTTCCACTTCAAATTCACCCAAAGTCACCACCCAAATGTATCACACCCGTTTATGTTTCCATTATATGTTATCTTACACCTACACCCCACAACCCTTTATAAAGACCTCTTAGATAGTAATGAATAATACTTGAGTCTAGCGGTGGAGGTTTGATCCTTTACCAAGCCTATGGTAATTTATATGCTATGACAGGCAATGAGTGTTGATTTTCCGTTTCCCCCATATGTTATAATTTATTATACAACCGAAAGAGAGAATCCCCAAACACTTATGTGAGGTGCTAGTATATACTTTCTGTGCTTTTAATTACGAGGTCTAGAAGGTTGTGTTGTAGAATATGTTTAAAGAGTAGGTAAAATGACCCCTCATATTGTTATTGTCTAGGTAGAAAAGCCCTTTTGCTTGAGGACAAGCAAATCCCAAGTGTAGGGGTATTTGATGAGGTGTCATTTTATATACTTTTTCGGGTTCATTTAACCTCCTAAATCGTGCATGTATGCCCAAAATAGGTACTTAATCGTTCCTTTTCATGTATTTAGCATTTGGAAGGCGTTTGGAGGAAATACACGTGACTTGGGCTCATTTGAAGAAGAAACGGACAAGACTACAAACCAACACCAAGACTCTTCAAGATTTAAAGTCTCAGCGGCTGGAGACGGCGTCACCATTCATACACGACGCTGTCACACTTCATCTAGTGACGGCGTCACAACATTTCTTGACGGCGTCAGCCCGCACCGACTCAACTCGGATCTAAAATATTCTACTTCATGACGGCGTCACAATTAAAACGCGACGCCGTCACAACGATATTCTAGATATATTATAAACGAAATTAGGGTTTTTTTTTGTTTTTTATATTGGGTTTTTTAATAGTCGTTTTTCTAGGAGAATAGATTGGGAAGGCGTGATCACGGTCTAACAGAATTCTACAACCGCATCAAATAACTAGGTTAGCACGCCTTTCTCCCTAGAAAACGGTTAGGTACTCTGCCTAGGGAGTTGTAAAACTTCTTGTAGAACTCCCTTACGACAACCGCATCAAATAACTCGGTTAGCACGCCTTTCTCCCTACTTTTTTCAAATCAATTTACTTCTAGCATTTACTTTTCTGTTAAGATTTCAAATCAACTTAAAACCATTTTTTAAAAATCGTGACACATTTCAAATTAGAACTATTACACTTAGCTCTTGGGACGACCTTAAATTTACCAAGTCCTGCACTACATACGACCAGATTCTCTGCCCGTTAGTGCGTTTAGACATCGGTAGACGAGTTTTATAAATTTAAAAGTTGCAAAAATTATTTTAAACAAATAATACGCATTAGTACCTCACTCTTACACGATCGGACTTGTCTAATGTTGTTCAGCACGTCTGTCTTTATACGCATGACCCTCGTGATCCCCACTTTACTGCCTTGAAGCGCATCTTGCGCTATGTTCGTGGCACTATCCATCATGGTCTTCATATTCATATCTCGTTTATTGCTGAGCTTAGTGCTTACACCGATACTGATTGGGCTGGTTACTTGTTACTCCGCTCGGTTTACCCATCTGATTGTGTTTTTCTTTTGTGGGATAATAGTTTTCATGGTCTGATATGCGGCGGGTTATTTATCGCACTCCAAAGCTGAATATTGTAGCGTTGCTATTGAGTTGTTTGAGATGACATTTGATCGTGTGATCCTATTGTGTGATTGCATACTCCTAATTTTACAACTACTAATTGTTTGTATTGTGATAACGTGAGTATATTCTGCGAATTCGGTTCAACATCTCGTACAAAACACATTGAGATCGATAAAACAGTAATGTAGGTGACATTTATTTAGCATTCCGGACACGTACGTGTTCTTTCATGTGCCTTCACATTTCAATACACCAATATATTAACATAGGTCCTCCTGTTGCTTGATCCTTTGATTCGTTTCAGTTTAAATGTTTTCGAAGACTTCTTGTTTCAACTGCGAAGAAGTATTAGCATTCTATTAAAAAGTCATAGTTAATTTATCATGTATCAACCAACTGGGCTAGCTCTGTTGGCCACCAAGGGTGACCTTGGAGAGGTTGTAACCACATGCGAGATGTTTCAAGTTCGAGTCTCTCTGTAGGGATTTTCCTTCAAGGTGAAAATTTGTGGGGTTCTGCCCCATAGATATGTCAATTCGAGACTGGCAGGGACTACTTTCTTGATATGTACTGTGGAATCGAATCACTAATTATTATTCGAGGCTGGCAGGGACTACCTTCTGGGTAAGTACTGTGGAATCGAATAACTAACTTAGTATTGTACTAACTCGCCGTTCTAAAATTTTTTTTATCATGTACGACCCTTTGGCCCATATAGCTATCCGATTTATGCACTATATATGTTTCGGTTGAGGTTTAAAAAGCATTATATATGGGGATCTATCAATTCTAATTGATCGTTCAAGCTTATTACGAATTTACGTGTATTTGGGGAGAAAAAAACGTATATCTCAATGAAGAAAACAATTTGATTAATACTAAATTATTACAAAGTTTGATCGCAGAGATAATATAAATACCAAAGAAAAAGAACTTCACCTCAAATGTTACAGGTAGGTGAAACAAAATCTACATTAAGTCATTAAGTGGCTACATTATTCTTAATATCTTCATGATCTAATGATCTTCTACTCGAGGAAACCTCATGAGTCACAACACTTGACCCACACGATGACGACGATGACGATGACGATGATGATGATGACGACGACGATGATGATGTTGATACGTTATGGTTGAAATGCATCCCATCATTTCTTATCATAAAACCATGATGTAGAAGCTCTTTCTGTGGAGTTAAACCACTTGATAATGGCTTCACATTTTCAATTTCTACTTTTCTATTTCTTTTGTTCAAGTATATGTGACATAAAACCAAATTTCCCATTTGAATCCAAGATCTCTGCCAAAAAGAACCACACAAACACAAAGAAAACGATTAGAATTACGAGTTTGTTTTTTTACTTTAACATGAAACTCTATAAATATAATGGTATTCGTATGATTAACGAGTATTACACATGCTACCTTATCATTGGAGTTGGTTTTCGGCGTGCAAGATGAATGAACAAGACGATATTCATGCATAATCCAATTGGTTCTTGTGGTTGCCTCCCCATGCATAGGCTTCCCTTTGTAGAAAACAAGTGTTTTCTTCATGCCCGTAATGATCTCTCGTCTTTTTGAGTTTGGATTGTTATTACAACACCTAGTGATCTGTTTGTCAAAGCCAGTTGCTTTCCAATATCCATCGTCGCTTACTCTATTTGATCTTTGTGCATTCCCATACTTGGCTTCCTTCTTGCTGAAAAAATACCTATCTTGCTCCCAGTCCCCTATATGAACATTTAAATCGAAACTAAATGAGTGTTTAAGGTACATTCACATATGGCGTTAAAAAGTGAGGTGGCTAGCTTTTAACATAAATATAGATGATATTTGAGTATAAGGGACAAGAATTCAATGGCCTTTTCACAACCTCTCTAGTAAGTTGCAGTGAAAACTAGATCTTGTCCTATACAAATACTAACCCGGGCAATCCAAGGATTGATTTGCAATGTTGACGACTTCAGGAACAATTGAAGCAGGCAAGGGGCACGAGAAGACTTTACGAAGGAGATACTGAAACACAATCTCTTGATCAGTCGGCTGAAACCTTAACCCTGGTGGCAATCTAATGGCTCCATCTCTAACAAAATTGAGCCTTGAAATCTTCATGTTAACGTCATTTTGATGAGTTGACATTAAACTAAACCCTAAAGAGTACTTTGTTAGAAGGAAAAAAGAAAAATGGTTTAAGTCCTAAGTTGAAGTGAACTTATGCATGGCCTTTATATACTAGTTGTTTTTATCAATTTGGAACATATCCCTTAGGGTACTTGTCCCTTAAGTTTTGTAAGCATAATATATAGATAGTAAAACTATATTCATGAACTTTAGTGACAATTGTTTAAATTATGTTGTAAGGCGTGTGTATTATTGATACATGTACATGTATACTGTGTTAAAGTAAAAGCATGCTTTAAGTATGTTGAGTCATTTGCATTAAACATGTCTCGCAAATGCAATCGCCTTTGTCCTACATAGCCAATTGATTTCTTGGGTTTTGGTAATTGATTCTCTTTAGATTTTTTCTTCGTTTGTAACGTAAAAGATGTTGCACATGAAAAATTTTTGAAATATCTTTTGAAAAAAGTTGAAATATGGGTCAAAAAACTAGCTTTATGTTACCTAAAAAAGAAACAACGAAGCGACATACAAGACTTATCTAGCCAGATCGAGTCGATTCTTGTTAAAGTTTACGTTTTTTAGTACATATTAACATCTTAAACCCCACAAATATATAACGTATGTAAACAGTATACATGTTTTAGAGCATAGTCAACACGTACATTCTCTTAAAATATACTACAAGAAAGTATCTATATATGTTAATTAATTATAGGTTAATCTTGGTTGCATGTGAAATGAAATCAAGGATCTTCAAGTTATCTTAAACAAGTTTTAACATCTTAAATAGCCCTAGGCGGAAAGAAAGACAGAAAATATATAAAATATTTCCAAGTTAATTACTTGTTTGGATTGCCTTTTTCTTTACATTTGACTTGAATTAGCTTTGCTTTAAATGATGATGGCTTTCCAAGTAATGGATGTGTGACATAGAAAGGGTATGAAGCCAACAAAGACTTCTTTCCCATTAAATCATTTTAATTTCAAAATGTGAATCCAAAATCTTTTTGAAAGGTTTGATGAATTTTGGTTTGATATATAAAATTGAAAAAGAAGGAAAAGCCTGAAAGTCTTTGAAAGGAAAAGCAAAGGTAGAAGCCCTTATGGGAAAAGCATTGATGGATTAGCAAGTAATGGAAGCATAATAAGCAAGGGGAATTCATCTTCTCTTAATGGGGTTTTTGAGCATAAGTGCTTTCCTTACTTGAGAAGTTGTAGCTTTTCTTGAATTGTTTTCTTTTTTTAATAAATCATTTGATGGTAAAAAAATTTACTGTGTGATCTGAAAGGACATGTATAAAATTCACAAATACCTGTTTTTCTGCTAAAGTAATCTTGAGTTGAAACGCCCCAAACAAAGGTTGACATTTTTTTTCCGTATGCTATTTTAGCATACTACTCTCCGTCTGGTCGTATCGGTATCGGAAGTTTTCGTAGGTTGACTGCATAATAAAAAGAAACCATGGGTTTGTTAATAAAACATTTTTTTATCCATTTTTTAGTTTGTGAGGTGCAATTACAGAACATTTTTTTATCCATTTTTTAGTTTTCGTAGGAATTTCGTAGGTTGACTGCAAAGGGTGCAATTACAGAACATTTATGCACATAGTATCGACAAGACAGGAGATTATTTCGTTAATATCACCAAACCACCAGGATGTTTGTTTGGGTTCAGCTTGACCTATACTACTAGTAATTGATAAACAACATACTCCAATTTGAACACCATAAACCTGTATTACCCAGCCTCCAATTTATCGACTATCGTAAGGTTTGCTAATTAAGCATAGATATATAAGGAAAAGCTGTGTACCTGGTTTGTGCTGATGAGATATAAATGAAAGACAGTGAGGCCACCAACAACCCAAACTGATAAAAAGGTGTAGATTATTAACACGATTGATGCAGGAGTCTTGATCAAACAACATCTCCAAATTGATGTAATTTTCGTGGGCTTTCTATGCTGATCTATGACGTAAACCCAACAAAAGGAAAACACATAAATGCAAAGTAGAGTTGCTGACGATACGAACATGAAAAAGAACCGGTAGTTGCGCTGCATCAAGACACATAGTTAATTAATTATTACCTCACAAATTAATCGTACTTGACAGTGAACAGTGTTAGATACATCTTTTTTCAAACATAATTCTACTTGCAAAAATCCAACCCTAAGACAATTTTTTGACCTCGGTCAATGCATTACTCGACTTGTGGATGTTGAAATAAAAAAGTGAACCGATTCGACTTCTCGTACTTGACACATGGTCGTTATAAAACTTGCAAAGATCTCAAACAAACACAATGACTTATTTACTAAAATGGTATCTATAGAGTTTTCCTTCTGGGCTTCTTGGAACTTTTGAAAGTATAACGGCTAGTATTGTATATGAAAGATTTATCCAGCATAATTAATTTTTAACACTATGAAATCACATGGAAACAATTAATGCTGATAACAATAAAAAGAGAACGCTTGTTACCCGTCCAATACACTGGCCAACCCATGGGCAGTGATGATCGAATCTTTCTACACAGTTGTCACATATTGAACAATGAGAACAGCAGAGGTCATTACAACATGCAGTAAATACAGTATTTGAACTTCAACAGTCATCTCCATTGACCATGACCCTCGTTGGTCGAAGGAAAACGTAACTGTCGGGAGTTTGACCAGACCCGATTTCTATAACCGATCGTCACTTTCCATTTGTGGTGGTGTGTATTATTACGAGGAATTATACCTGGGTCTCGTCCAGAGGTCATTAAAAGAAGTAGTATTACCTGAAAAACCATAAAATATAATTAATTTTCAGTAAACATTGTAGAGTAAATGAGTTTCACACATGGGCAAAAGAAGCCCAAAAGCCATCAAGACGCACATCATGATAAACAAAACGCCACAAAACAATCAGATACTCACATTCTTTGAGGGATTGCAATCAATATATGATGTATTTCATTCAGATATTCCAAAAAGTTCCAGAAACACTACTAATATATCACTATATAAAAAGTCAACAAAAAAGTATCGAATATCAAGAAATGCAATCTAAAACCTGGATTCTGTCAACAAAAAATAACTAGCTGCCACAAAAATATTAAATCTACGAAAAAGCTTAGCCTCAATAATAGAATCCAAAATACAGTAAAATTTTACTGTGCCAGCTGTGCCACTGTCTTCAACTCTTCATCACAGAATAGGTTGTCCTAAGACCTTATAGAGGTGACGAATGAGAAACTACAAATCTTGATAGTTTGTAGCTTGGAATTTCTCCTTTAATGACTAGAACAAAAAAAAAAGCATATGAACTTTCGAATTGGCGTGAATGTTTCTAGATTTAGAAGTTTAAAGCCCTATATACAGCCTTCCTTTACTCTTCTTATATTTTCCTTGAACTAAAATCCATCTTAACTGATGTAGTTGGACTTGTAACGACTCCAAGTTGTACGTTTGTATCGACTTTTAATTGAATGATCAATTAAATTGGCAAGAAAGCTATCTCATATTATTTTCCATGAAGCTCTAGAAATAAACTTCGATAAAAAAAATGTAAGGAATCAGTCAAGCATGCCACCTTCTCAATTCTCAAAATCTAGAAGGAAAGCAGGTATATTTTGTGGAAACAAGTTTAGGACGTGGTATGGTCCAAGCTCCAAAAGCTTACATAAACCAGGTTTTAGTTCTAATACCCACCATGATACAATAACTAAACAATTAACTGAGAGACCACTTAAATTCATAAAAGAGTGACTTTTGGTTAAACATAGGTCATTTTTTATAATTATGAGCGTTCCTTTACATGCGTTCCCTAATAACAACTAATTTTCCAATAATACTAACAAAGATGCTAAGAATCATCAGCTCAAATATTGTTTTTTTTTTTTTGTACGACTTATATTAATACATACAAATATCCTTTGCGAATAAATCATATTTTTAAAATTAAATTCTTGGAGTTGTCATCAATACCCTTGTCCTCTTTATCAGTTAATGAAAGCTATAGTAGAAAATGTTAAAAAAAAAAAGTCGGACAGAAAAACAAAGACTAATGAAAGATGAAGCGGATGGCACACTTTGACCACAGATCAGCCATGAGAATCAAGCTCAGGCAAAAGACAATTATAAAATCAATAACATTACATGACAGGGATTACATCGTATCTAACGAAGTATATTCTATAACTTCATATGCAAACAAAATATTCTAAATATAAGAAAACTACAGCTTCCTTATTAATAGTAGATCTTCAATGATACTTACGTAATAGAATCATGTTAGCTAGAAGATAACAAAACTACTACAGTATTTTTTAATATCATCACTCCAAACTACTCAATTCCAAATATAGAAGTCTAAACCCCCTAAAAATATTTTAAAAAAATCTAACAGAGTATAAACACAATTTATACCTAATAATAGTGCACAAAATTAGTCCACCAAACTCCAGCCATATTCCAAAATCTTAATCTTAACACATATGCAACCACAACAACATACCCAATCCCGCCGGGGCGAGGCATGGGGAAAAACCCCTAACTTCTTAACACATATGTGAGGCCTAATCCCTTCTTTATGCAAAAGTAAGATCATGATCTGCACCAAATTTAATTTCAGATGATACCACTTCTCATCACCGAGTGTCTAAGATACAGCAAGTAAATGATATTGTAATCAGCTCTCATTAAAATGTTAGGCCAAAGCCTAAGCCTGTAACATAAGAAAGATATTTTTATTCTCGTCCTCAAAAAGTATCGGTGAGCACAAAGACAAAACCATTCAGCCTAGTCATTCTCCTAGTTTCCAACAGCAAGTTTGTTCCGTCATCAATTTATCCAAGCAAAAAACATCTCCGTTTTCACAGAAAATATCAAAGCAGAAACTAAACCCAACATTAACATACAAATATCTATGCAAAACACATATCTTAGCGAGTTGAGATCACTTACATAACCTGTAAACACAATCACCACAACCATAATCAACACTCCATAATGATGAGGAAAATCATCAATCAGCTTCCTTGCAACAAACGCACAGAAAACCGCAACTGGAGCAATTATTAAAAACATAGATAAGAACACAGATCTAACGTCCGGTCCAAATATAAACCTCCCACCAAGGGAAAAAATCTGCATAATAAAACGAATCATCAAATTAAATACAAATTAACGACACCGTATAGTCATATCTCAAACTACTCATTTTACTTGGCGTTATCACATTGAGTTAAATCAACACCTTCACCTGCTTACAATATTGCATCAAATTAATCGCATACATAACAATTAACTAATCAAACCACCACCAAAATGGCTTAGTAGTAAGGCACCTGATCTCCTCACAAGAGGTCTAGCGTTCAAACCTCACTAGGTCCACATAAGGTGGCCAGAGAAAGGGTCATAAACGGTCATGAGATACCCCCGCGTACATCTAACTCGCCCTCCCCAAGTAACCCGACCGTTTTAACCATTACAATTAATCAATTCATTAAAACTACCTAGCATTTTACAATCTATCATACTTGACAACAAAATCATCTAAAAGATAAAATCAAGCACAGCAATATAATGATTTATAAACTTAAATCATCAATCCGTATCAACTAACATCCTTAACGCTAATCTACATTTACCAATTTCACTATTCATGCTCACGTGATCCATTCAAAACCCAGAGGGTGTGTTTAACTGGTGAAAAACATCCCCTTTTTCAGTGAACTTTTAATAGAAAAATGGAAAAACTGAAAACCCGTTTTAGTCACACTTTTTTCCAACCATTTTCAAAAAAAGTGAAATTCTTTCTTTCCAAAGTTTAACTAGAAAAATGAAAACCCCAATCTACCCGTCTCCATTTTTTCTCTCCAACAAAAAAAGACGGGATTTCCCAATCTACCATTCAAGTATCTCATTCTAACGCCGCCTATCGTCGCAATCCGAGGTAATCTTTCTAAAAAGGAAAATATAACTCATCTAAACGGGTTTTCAAAATTCTCAAACTCTTCTATGGAGAACAAGAAATCTAGAAACGGAAAAACAAGAAAAAATTTCTACTGCTACACCCTACCTATAGATTTCACAAATAACCTGATATTAACATTCATATCTACACAGAGATTCATCTTTATAACTAAACGCTCAACTAAACCACCCAGATTCACAAACACATAACCTAAATAAATCAATTACAGATCAAAACAATAATATAAAATAAAAAAATATTTAAGAAAGATGATGATGATCATACGTTACTTCCTTTCCATAACTGGTACGTCCGGTAAACTTCCGGCGAATCCTCATTCTCACAGTCACCGGCGGCGGTGGCGGTGGATTGTGACGGTGGTTGTATTACAAGCATAATTTTTGTTTTTTTATTGGTTTGTCTCTCTAGAATTTGCTTTGTTGTGTTTTATAGAGACAGAGAAGTATAAGAGGAGGTCAATGGGGACGGCTTTATATAGTGTTTGTGTTGTTGTTGACTTTGACTTTCATTTAATTTGATTGGATTGTATATTGTGAAAGCGTTGAAAATTACTTGAAATGAAACGGCTCACTTTATTTTTAGTTTTTGGAATTATTGCTTTCCAAATAAAGGTAAGGAAATGCATTGATTTTGGCTTAAATTATTTAGTTTTTGGGAAAGTTTATTTAATTTGATAACTCTTTATACGAAATACGGGGCAATTTTAAGGTAATTCGTAACAATGACTACGATAGGACAGAGGACATCACTGCAAGTGCAGCGTAAACTTTATTTTTCTATATCAACTTCATAACCAATTTGATGTAATAAGGAGACCAAAGACATCATCAAGAATATATCTCACTTAAACGCAAATATACCTCACAAAAATCAATTATACAAACCACTCACACACACAAACATCCTCCAACGACTCGGTCCTATTTTGGACTGAATTCTCTCGTCGTTTTTTTTTTGTTTTGTTTAGCACACGTCTCGGTGGCAGGGATGTAATGGGGTGGGACCGTCTTGGTGGAGGTCGACCGAAGAGTGGACGATCGTTGCATTACGCCCGTCAAAAATAAGAAAAAACAAGGCTTTAGAAAAGCAAAAGATAATAGGTTGCACAAAAAGAAAAGAACAAAGAAAAAAATCATATAATCATACAACACAAAGGGGTAACATTAAATCAAATACCAAATAAACTTTAGCAAAAACCTTTATGGGATTGGAAATCCAACAACGCCAAGTGGAAAAAGAGGTGCGGTATTAGCGAAGATCCATAACTTTGATAGACAAATATAGCTTGGTCACTAACGGATATAGCTAGGTCTTGGACGGATATATCCAAGTCACTGACAAATATAGTTGGTTCTTAGATGGATATAGCCGAGTCATTGACGGATATATTTAGGATACTGACGGATATAGCCGGGTCACGGGCGAATGTATCCGTGTCATTGACGATAAGCCATCGTACTAGTACTGATATTGATGGGAATTACACTTTGAGTTGATAGAACAAAACATATTAAAGATGAAGGACCTAACAAGACAAATTTGGAATAACATTAATGCGATTGAAGATTATCAAACAGATTTAATGCTCCAGGCTAAAAATAAAGATTCAACATTATGGCTGATTGAAGATTAGTCCAACAGCATTTAATAGCTCAGCAAAAAGATAAAGATCAACATAACTGCTGATTGAAGATTAGACCAAATAGTATTTAATGGCTGATTTATACTTTTCCTAATTTTAAATGATCATGTCTTGTCATGTAAACCCTAACCCCTCTGTATATAAAGAGGGCAAGGCGTCTAGTATTTATTTAGCCATCATATATAGATTCTCCAATGAGATTCCAAATATTTAGCTTATAGTTTATGTCATAGTTCATTACGTCGACTTATTAAATACGAATAGTTTTTTTATAGTATATTAGTTAATGAAATCAAAACCTGTTTAAAAAAAAAAAAATAAAAAACATAACATTGTTGTTCTTATTTGTTATTCCGCTGCGTGATCAATGTTATGATATCCTAGATGGGCAAAACGATCTATGAAGCCTACAATCAGGTTTCTACAATTGGTATTAGAGCGGGTTGCTCTTGATATCTAGGATTCAAGGTTTTATGGTAGAAGAATGAAGAAGAAACCTAAACACGGATGCGTTTGGATCTTGAACGATGATGATGTTTATGGCTCGTTTTTAAGATTATTTGAAGAAGACATTTGATTATTACTTATTTGATGTTGTAGTTGATTTTCACAGGTTTTGTGTTCTTATCATATCTTAAAGGAGTGGTCACCTTTAAGATAACTTGTTTGTGATTATAAGGCGGTGACGAAGACTTGATGAATCTAGCAAAGGTGTACGATCTACCTTATGATGCTTACTACGTACATTTGCTATCACATGTAAGACGTCAGCTTCACTAAAAAGTGAGGCTAACAATCTCCCTCCAAGATGGTGTCACGCGTGAATTGGTTACAATGTTTCCTACAAGAAAAAATAAAGTAAAATGATAAGAATGAAGTCCAGCATTCCTTGAGATTGTCTTTAATGACCTTGATCTACTTGAATGCTCCAGCTTTATTTCTTTAGCTTGTAGAATCTAGTAGAGTTTTAACTCCCTCCAACTAGTAGGCTATTTTTTCTTCAACTCCCTCCCAAACAGACACCCTTGAGACTGATTAAGAATCAATGCAGAAGTCTTCTTAAGGACCTCTTTCTCATTTAGGATACACTATGGGAGGGGATGATAGCACAACGAACATCTCACCTTTGGAAGCATTCCCAGTCTCGAATTACACACTTTATCCTTTTCTGAAGTTCCGAAAGACATGGTATGACTTGCTATCATCATAACTCATGTGTACATCTTATACGAAGTACAACACTTTATCCCTTTACATGACTATCAAAAACTATAGCCTAAAATTAATTAAGACCATGAAAATGCCCTTTCCTCCTTCCCGGAAAGACAGGTAAGACTTCTTCACCAAATCTACAAGTCCGAGTGTAAGAAATTTATCCCTCAATGTATTCAAAACGGTAACATTAAGTCAATTAATCCTGAAAATACCCTTTTAACTAGTTTCAAACCAAAGACAATCAAGTCCCGAGTGAAGGAACAATTTTTAATCTTCGCTATGTAGATCAAAACTGTAACATCAAAACGTAATAAAAATGAACTAAATTACCGAATGTACACATTTCCTCCCTCTCAGGATGATACTATCTGAGGAATCATCCTTACTCATGTGTACATCGTATATCAACTGGAAATGCTTGCTTAGCTTCATAACCCTTGATTGGATAGGAAATATTCTGTGAGAAGATGTCGAATCGTACTCTCTTTAACAATTCTCTCTTGATCAACCCGAACTAAATCCCCTTATCTGTTATGTCGGCTAATACTGATGACTACTGGTTGAAGCATAATCCTTCACTTGTAACTTGATCTTGTATTATCCGTGTGACGAATGAACGATGCAGAGGCAAATCTCTGAGTACTATATACTCACCCAAAAGTATACAAAAATACATCACCACTTGAAATCTCCTCAATTACGTGAGACACTAAGTACTACAATGTAACTCCTTAAAGTGATAGCTACTTTGTGGGTATGGGTAGAAAGAATCACAAAAGCAACTAGATATCCAAGTCTTCGTCACTAACACAAGTCATCTTCGTTGTGGAGAAAGAAAGAATCAAAGACGAAATAAGTACACTTTACGTGAAAGTCTACTTCAATCCCAAATAAGTAACATCGTACAAAAACCACGTAGTCATTTAAATTCAATACTAGCCATTATGAATGAAGGTAAATTTTGATAAGGATCGTTTTAATGTAATGTATTATGTTTGTTGTGTTGTTGTTCGTGATTTTTGATATGTTATGATAGTTAACAGATATAGGGCTCAAAAAATAGAAATAAGCACGGCCCGTCCAAGTAATAAAACCCGGTCACTTTTATGCTTTTACCCGAAATCATTTTGTTTTATACCCGGCTTAATCCGATAACACGATTCACGCTTGACAATCCAATTAACAAAACCATCCAATAGCATTAGCATACTCGGTCTATGTTTTTTGCATAAATTTGACCTGTACGAAACTTTACGCATAAACACGGCCTAATAGTATGTAGCATTTAATCCAGCTCAAACATCAAACACAAACCCATAATTGGTGTAAAAATTGTTTGAATAAAGATCCACTCCATCACCAATTAGTTTTGGCCCTCAAACCGGGTCATTAGTTAGATTGAAAATATCGAGCATGTAAAAGCTCAAGTGCAGGGGTACGTCTTATAAACCCTATGTGATGTACTATGTTATTAAAAAAAACTAAGAAAAGAAAAAGAAAGAGATTGATGTAGAGTTGTGTAGAGTTTGTATATCTTCGTCCGAGTCTTGGCTTAGCAACCAAACCAAAGTGTATTCGTGTGAATAATTAGCTAACCCTTCCACTCCAAATTCACCCAAAGTCACCACCCAAATGTATCCCATCCGTTTATGTTTCCATTATATGTTATCTTACACCTACACCCCACAACCCTTTATAAAGACCTCTTAGATAGTAATGAATAATACTTGAGTCTAGCGGTGGAGGTTTGATCATTTACCAAGACTATGGTAATTTATATGCTATGACAGGCAATGAGTGTTGATTTTATGTTCCCCCATAGTTTATAAATTTATTATACAACCGAAAGAGAGAATCCCAACACTTATGTGAGGCGCTAGTTAAATAACCTTTCTGTGCTTTTAATTACGAGGTCTAGAAGGTTGTGTTGTAGAATATGTTTAAAGAGTAGGTAAAATGACCCCTCATATTGTTATTGTCTAGGTAGAAAAGCCCATTTGCTTGAGGACAAGAAAATCCCAAGTGTAGGGGTATTTGATGAGGTGTCATTTTATACACTTTTTCGGGTTCATTTAACCTCCTAGGTCGTGCATTTATGCCCAAAATAGGTAACATAAATCGATTCCATTTCATGTAATTTAGCATTTGTAAGCGTTTGAGGAACTACACGTGACTTTGGACGTCATTGTGAAGAAGAAACTAGCAAGACTACAAACCAACACAAGACTCTTCAAAATTTAAATCTCAGCTGGCTGGAGACGGCGTCACATTGTCATACACGACTGCACTGTCACCACTTCATCTAGTGACGGCGTCACAACATTTCTTGATGGCGGACCCAGCCCGCACCGACTCAACTCGGATCTAAAATATTCTACTTCATGACGGCGTCACAATTAAAACGCGACGCCGTCACAACGATATTCTAGATATATTATAAACGAAATTAGGGTTTTTTTTTGTTTTTTATATTGGGTTTTTTAATAGTCGTTTTACTAGGAGAATAGATTGGGAAGGCGTGATCACGGTCTAACAGAATTCTACAACCGCATCAAATAACTAGGTTAGCACGCCTTTCTCCCTAGAAAACGGTTAGGTACTCTGCCTAGGGAGTTGTAAAACTTCTTGTAGAAGTCCCTTACGACAACCGCATCAAATAACTTGGTTAGCACGCCTTTCTCCCTACTTCTTTCAAATCAATTTACTTCTAGCATTTACTTTTCTGTTAAGATTTCAAATCAACTTAAAACCATTTTTTAAAAATCGTGACACATTTCAAATTAGAACTATTACACTTAGCTCTTGGGACGACCTCAAATTTACCAAGTCCTGCACTACATACGACCGGATTCTCTGCCCGTTAGTGCGTTTAGACATCGGTAGACGAGTTTTATAAATTTAAAAGTTGCAAAAATTATTTTAAACAAATAATACGCATTAGTACCTCACTCTTACACGATCGGACTTGTCTAATGTTGTTCAGCACGTCTGTCTTTATACGCATGACCCTCGTGATCCCCACTTTACTGCCTTGAAGCGCATCTTGCGCTATGTTCGTGGCACTATCCATCATGGTCTTCAGATTCATATCTCGTCTATTGCTGAGCTTAGTGCTTACACCGATGCTGATTGGGCTGGTTACTTGTTACTCCGCTCGGTTTACCCATCTGATTGTGTTTTTCTTTTGTGGGATAATAGTTTTCATGGTCTGATATGCGGCGGGTTATTTATCGCACTCCAAAGCTGAATATTGTAGCGTTGCTATTGAGTTGTTTGAGATGACATTTGATCGTGTGATCCTATTGTGTGATTGCATACTCCTAATTTTACAACTACTAATTGTTTGTATTGTGATAACGTGAGTATATTCTGCGAATTCGGTTCAACATCTCGTACAAAACACATTGAGATCGATAAAACAGTAATGTAGGTGACATTTATTTAGCATTCCGGACACGTACGTGTTCTTTCATGTGCCTTCACATTTCAATACACCAATATATTAACATAGGTCCTCCTGTTGCTTGATCCTTTGATTCGTTTCAGTTTAAATGTTTTCGAAGACTTCTTGTTTCAACTGCGAAGAAGTATTAGCATTCTATTAAAAAGTCATAGTTAATTTATCATGTATCAACCAACTGGGCTAGCTCTGTTGGCCACCAAGGGTGACCTTGGAGAGGTTGTAACCACATGCGAGATGTTTCAAGTTCGAGTCTCTCTATAGGGATTTTCCTTCAAGGTGAAAATTTGTGGGGTTCTGCCTCATAGATGCGTCAATTCGAGGCTGGCAGGGACTACCTTCTAGGTATGTACTATGGAATCAAATCACTAATTATTATTCGAGGCTGGCAGGGACTACCTTCTGGGTAAGTACTATGGAATCGAATAACTAACTTAGTATTGTACTAACTCGCCGTTCTAATTTTTTTTTTTATCATGTACGACCCTTTGGCCCATATAGCTATCCGATTTATGCACTATATATGTTTCGGTTGAGGTTTAAAAAGCATTATATATGGGGATCTATCAATTCTAATTGATCGTTCAAGCTTATTACGAATTTACGTGTATTTGGGGAGAAAAAAACGTATATCTCAATGAAGAAAACAATTTGATTAATACTAAATTATTACAAAGTTTGATCGCAGAGATAATATAAATACCAAAGAAAAAGAACTTCACCTCAAATGTTACAGGTAGGTGAAACAAAATCTACATTAAGTCATTAAGTGGCTACATTATTCTTAATATCTTCATGATCTAATGATCTTCTACTCGAGGAAACCTCATGAGTCACAACACTTGACCCACACGATGACGACGATGACGATGACGATGATGATGATGACGACGACGATGATGATGTTGATACGTTATGGTTGAAATGCATCCCATCATTTCTTATCATAAAACCATGATGTAGAAGCTCTTTCTGTGGAGTTAAACCACTTGATAATGGCTTCACATTTTCAATTTCTACTTTTCTATTTCTTTTGTTCAAGTATATGTGACATAAAACCAAATTTCCCATTTGAATCCAAGATCTCTGCCAAAAAGAACCACACAAACACAAAGAAAACGATTAGAATTACGAGTTTGTTTTTTTACTTTAACATGAAACTCTATAAATATAATGGTATTCGTATGATTAACGAGTCGTATGGTCTTTTCAATATACAAACGTTTATCAAGATTTTCAACGATATATTCCGTTTTAATTTTTTAGGTATATGTTACATCAGTATCTTGTAAATCAAGAGACATTTTCGATTCTTCAGCCTATTTTTTCTATATCTATTTCACTTGTTCTATATAAAGATTTCTTTCAACTGTATGACAAGCACTATACTGAAAAAGTTTTTGTATTTTTAACAAACTTAATTAATGATTTGATATATGATACCATATTATAAGTTGTGTGGTTTTACACTCAATGCTTAAAACGGCTGAATATTTAACTATATCCAAAAGGAATTTTATGTTTGAATAATTAGTAATGGGAATGACATATATGTAGGAAGAATACTTCAACTTCAAGCAACACCAACTTCAACTCCTAATCACTCCCTTTGATTCTTTTCATAAAAGATTCTTCCTATCATCACCCATTCACATTTTTTTTATCTAGTGTTGTATAAAAAGTATTCCATTTTTTCAATATTAGGTTTGAAAATATCATGCTTCTAGAAACATGATAGTTACACGTTTTAGTAAATGACACATCCATTTTACTAGAAATAAAAAATAAAAAGAATATGTTGAGCAATAAGTTCAATGATATCCATAAATATTACTCCACTTGTTAAAAAAATATACACTATGACTATACCCCAGTTTTAAAGGGTATACAATCCAACTCAGCTCAATGTTTCCTTAAAGTCAAAGCTGACGTGTCATTTAACTATCACATCCAAACTGCCACTACTTCCAACACTGAATCGATCCGAGTACCCGATACCGGCTGATGCAATCGAGTTAATTTCGTTTTGTAAGTTGTCCCAGCTTCCGTGCCTTCCCCAGCTAGATCGTCGAGGAGGATAAAGGTGCATATCACCACCAGCCTCGTTCTTCCAGACAGGCTTCCCGTCACCAATTTCGATGTCGCTCGGGATTTTCTCTATTGGATTTACAAAACTGCCACGAGTGACTCTTGTTGGAAGTTCTCTATTTTGTAAGTTGTCCCAGCTTCTGTGCCTTCCCCAGCTAGACCGTCGAGGAGGATAAAGGTGCATATCACCATCAGCCTCATTCTTCCAGCCTCATTCTTCCAGACAGGCTTCCCGTCACCAATTTCGATGTCGTTCGGGATTTTCTCTATTGGATTTACAAAACTGCCACGAGTGACTCTTGTTGGAAGTTCACGCTCTTTCTGGACCCATGCCCTGAAATTGTTTTTAGATGGAGGAATGCTGTTCCAGAATACCTCCATGAAATTTCTAAGAAACCCTATGTTGTATGGATTCTCCGTCTGGTCGTATCGGTATCGTAAGTTTTCGTAGGTTGACTGCATAATAAAAAGAAACCATGGGTTTGTTTTCGTATGAGTTTATTTTTAAGTAAAATATGGGACCCACTAATTTAAACCCACTCACAACATTTTAGCATGAGAAGAACATTAGAGGGTAAAACATTAGAGAATCTCAATCCTCCAACAAGAGTCACTCGTGGCAGTTTTGTAAATCCAATAGAGAAAATCCCGAGCGACATCGAAATTGGTGACGGGAAGCCTGTCTGGAAGAATGAGGCTGGTGGTGATATGCACATTTATCCTCCTCGACGGTCTAGCTGGGGAAGTCACGAAAGCTGGGACAACTTACAAAACGAAATTAACTCGATTGCATCAGCCGGTATCGGGTACTCGGATCGATTCGGATTGAGATTCTCTAATGTTTCTCTCAAATGTTCTTCTCATGTTAAAATGTTGTGAGTGGGTTTAAATTAGTGGGTCCCATATTTTACTTAAAAATAAACTCATAATTTTATTTACTTTTATGTTATTGGTTGAACATGACACAACTTGAGACACAAACATTAGAGAATCTCAATCCCTTGTTGGAAGTTCTCTATTTTGTAAGTTGTCCCAGCTTCCGTGCCTTCCCCAGCTAGACCGTCGAGGAGGATAAAGGTGCATATCACCACCAGCCTCATTCTTCCAGACAGGCTTCCCGTCACCAATTTCGATGTCGCTCGGGATTTTCTCTATTGGATTTACAAAACTGCCACGAGTGACTCTTGTTGGAAGTTCACGCTCTTTCTGGTCCCATGCCCTGAAATTGTTTTTAGATGGAGGAATGTTGTTCCAGAATACCTCCATGAAATTTCTAAGAAACCCTATGTTGTATGGATTCTCCGTCTGGTCGTATCGGTATCGTAAGTTTTCGTAGGTTGACTGCATAATAAAAAGAAACCATGGGTTTGTTTTCGTATGAGTTTATTTTTAAGTAAAATATGGGACCCACTAATTTAAACCCACTCACAACATTTTAACATGAGAAGAACATTTGAGAGAAACATTAGAGAATCTCAATCCGAATCGATCCGAGTACCCGATACCGGCTGATGCAATCGAGTTAATTTCGTTTTGTAAGTTGTCCCAGCTTCCGTGCCTTCCCCAGC
>BQNB010068402.1:20454-33856 GCA_026074375.1 Tanacetum coccineum | reverse complement strand
TGTGTTTAAATTGCATTTAATCTTTGTCCTCAAGGATTATTTGTAAATTTCTATAAATACTTTGATATATTATATATACGTGAGATTGCTTATCGATCAAAGGGCTAAAGATCTACTTGGACTAATACACACCGATGTTTGTGGCCCATTTAGAACCGTGTCAATACAAGGAGCTAGCTACTTCGTCACTTTTACTGACGACTTTAGTCGTTATGGTTATGTTTACTTGCTGAAACATAAACATGAAGTGTTTGAAAATTTCAAAGTGTTTCAAAAGGAAGTAGAAAACCAACTCGGGAAGACCATTAAGTCACTACGTTCTGATTGTGGAGGTGAATATATGAGTCAAGACTTTTTGGATCATCTAAAAGAGCATGGGATTATTGCCCATCGAACTCCTCCTTACACGCCACAACATAATGGTGTGTCGGAGAGGAGAAATAAAACACTCCTAGACATGGTTCGCTCCATGATAAGTCAAACTACTCTTCCAAAGTCCTTTTAGGATTATGCCCTTGAGTCTGCTGCAAGCATTCTCAACATGGTTCCAACTAAGAAGGTTGAAAAGACACCGTACAAAGTATGGCACGGGCAATCCCAAAGCTGTCTTACTTAAAAGTCTGGGGTTGTGAGACACTTGTTAAGCGTGATACACTTACCAAACCTGACAAACTGGAACCCAGATCTATTAAGTGTATCTTTGTAGGATACCCAAAGGAAACGATGAGATATTATTTCTACTACCCACCCGAGAACAAAGTATATGTTGCCCGAAATGCTAAATTCTTTGAGAATAGTATTATAACTCAAGAAGCAAGTGGGAGTCTAGAAGATCTTAAAATTATTCAAGAAGAAGATACGCATCCTTTTATAGACATTAGCTTAAATCTTGAAGATGATGATCAAGAAATTGATGAACCTCAAAGTGATATCAATCCCATTCGTAAGTCCTCTAGGACACGCCGTCCCACAGATCGATTGTGTTTATACGTCGATGCTGAGGAACATGAGTTAGGGGATCTCGGTGAACCCGCTAACTATAAAGCCGCATTCTGGATCCTGGGAATCCAAGAAATGACTTTTATGCGATGAATGTGGAAATGCAAATCCATGAAGACAAGATTGTATTGGTCTTAGTTGAGCTTCCTCCCATATCTAGATCGTTTGGTCAGCAAATGACTTTTCAAGAAAAAGACTGACATGGATGGTGCAATATAAATCTTTAAGCTCTGTCTTGTAGCATAAAGGCTCCCTCAATCTACGGGGTTTTTGATTATGAAGAAACATTTTCTCCTGTTGCAGACATTAGAGCTATAAGGATTCTCAATTAGCTATAGCGCGTACATGACTTTGAGATATGCAACCATGGCATGTCAAAAACCGCCTTCCTCAATGGACATCTTACTGAAAAAGTCTATATGGAGTACCTGAGGGTTTTGTGAATCCAAAATATCCTAACCATGTATGCAAACTTAAGCGTTTCCCATTTTGGTCTTAAGCAAAGCATTAGCAATGGAAACTAAGAGAATTTGATGATGAAATCAAATTTCGGTTTACTCAAAATCCTGAAGGAGCATGTGTATACCTAAAAGCTAGTTGGGAGTAGTTATGTCGCTATCTAATTCTATATGTCGATGAGTATTGCTCATAGGAATACAACATTCCAATGTTACAAGATTGTAAAAATCCTATCTTGGAAGAAGTTTTGCTATGAAGATTTAGGGGATGCTGTCATTATTCTTGGAATCAAGAGTCTACCGTGATAGGTCAAAGGGGGTTTTTAATTGGTTTTAATCAAAGTGCTTAACCATTGAGAAATTTTGAAAAAGATTTTATAGAAAAATTACCAAACGTTGGAACGATCCCAATGCAAGACAAGCTTAAATTGAGTTAGTCATAAAGGTGCTTCAACGCCCCCTGCTGAGAAAACAGCGCATGAACAAAATATTCCCTACGCTTCGGCTATAGGATCTATTATGTATGCTGTGAGATGTACTCGTCCTGATGTTGCGTTGACAGAACATGCAGCCGATTCAAACAGAATCGGTGTGAAGAAGAACACTGGACTTTGTTAAAAATATTATTACGGTATCTTCACATCTAGGATATGTTTTCTGGGCATATGGATAGGGTTTAAATATAGGGAAACGGGACAGTCCGAGTTTTGCACTACACTGACGCTGGATATCTAACGGATGCTGACAACCTTATAGTCGCAGGACTTGATTTGTGTTCGTTCTAAATTGGAGGTGTGTGACTGGAAATGTACAAAACATAGTATTTTGCAAAACCTTCATCTACAGATGCTGAAATATATCGTGTTTTGATGCAGCAATGAGGCGTATGGATTCGTAAATTTTATATGGGCCTTGGCATTCTATCCACAAGTAAAGAACATAAGTATGTTATTGTGATAATATAGGAGCTATAGCAATAGCGAAAGGAGGATGGAGTCAATAAAGGTGCCAGACATTTTCGCGAAAATTTTCACTATTTCGCCGAGACCATTAAGTATTGGTGATGTAAAGATTAGAAAAGTATTGCCCACAGATGGTAATTTAGGCTGACCCTTTTCACAAAGGCTTTGGCTTTCCCTATGCATTCTGAATTAACTAGGAATATCGGATTGTTTGCAGTAGTAGTTTAATGTAACTCTGTGGTTGATTAGTATTTGGATAATCTTTGGAATTTATGAGACAGTTTTTAATTTCTGATGAATTAAAAAGATAAGTGAGATTTGTTTCATTCACATAAATAATGTTTATTCTATATTTGCATGTTTAATCCATGAATGATTTAATCATTCTAAATATGTCCATTGTCAGTTAACAATATGGGAATATTGTTATGTAAGGCAAATGTGAGCGTTGGTTATATTCATTGAATATATGGCTGGTTCCTACCAAACTCATTGTATCCAAGGGGAAATGCATATTGGATACCCCTAGACCTATCGATCATTTACTTTTGGATCCATGTCATGAGTAAAATGTCAAAAATGGTTGATAAAAATTGTCTTTAGACTTGAGATGCAAGCAAGTTTTGCATGTGTGGATATCACTTTGTGATTATAGCCAAACGCTGTCCTGAAATAAGGTAGTTATAAAAGCTATTTTTCGGAGTGTATGTGAAGCAGCATCCACAACACTTGTAGTCAATAAAGGATTTGTTCCTCCACTTGATATGTGCAGAAAGATACCATTGGGCCCTCTCCAGATTTAATCAGATAAATGAATGGCCGTTAATGCAAGATGATCCTTGATTACATTTGGTATATCTGAATTATTTCGATAACGAGAAACATAATGTTAAACTATATGGAATGACTCAGGATCCATATCCATGGTTTAACGGTATTTGAACAAAGGGATGATTATAAAGCAAGAAATTTATAACCATTAAATAGCTGAGATGATTTTTGAAACTCTTATCTCATAATATTCCTAATGAAAAAATAATTGTGTGGGTTGCTAGACTTTGCCAATTATAGGTAAAAGTGTTAGGTGCTACTCCAACTCCCAAGTGGGAGCTGTTGGATTGTGGTAGTCGAACTAGCACGTTTACGTTACGAATATGTGAGCCTATTGGGGGCACACACGTTAATACACGGAGAATGTATTTATACTTCACATTATAAAACCGAGGGACTAAATTGGACAAAACCCGGACCCGAAGGGTACCATATAGTGGCCGGATATCCTAAGGGTGTAGGGAGGGTTTTCGAGTCCAATTAGGAAACAAGGAGGGTATTGTTTTTAGATAATGATATGTGTTTCCTAGTTTATCATGAATTAGGATTCATGGGCTATATATACACATGATATCTAATTCACAATGGACGACACACATAACTCAAAATATCCCTAAAAACTTATTCGGTTTTTTCCTTGTTTTCTTTTCACCGATTTCAATTAACAAAACCTTTTATAAAGTTTGGTTGGTTTCGGTTATATTAAGATACACCAAAACAATTCAAATTTAAGGTGTTATTAATTCCAATTGTTGCTTCCTGTTTTGAAACTACAAATAGTAACACGTGGTGTTTGTGGTCCTTTTGGTTCGAAGGAAGAAAAACCCAACTGGTGGTCTTCGGTTTTGCTTAAATTCGGTCCAAGGGTATTCGGTGATAATTAGAGTTTTAAACTCTAATTCGGTTCGTGTTATTCGGTTATTAATTCAAGGGTTTTGCATAGTAATCGGGTTATTTTACAAGGGTTGTTAGTTTGTGAAGTTAAGCCTAGCAAGCTTAATACATTCGGTTGACGTGATTGTGTGAGCAACCGTAGAGGCGATTATTTTAGTCGCTTAGTTCGTTTTCTTGATCAATTATCAAAGAGGTACGCGTTTTCTTTTACTTCTTGTATACGTGTTAATCATATGCTATTACTAGATCCAAATCCGCTGCGTACTCGTAGCTACTTGGTTTGCTTGAATGTTAAATTCCAACACTCACGCACAAAACAATAGCAATATTTCCGTCATCTAATAATCTTCAGTGGCGCACGTACTAGACTGCAAATGAGGTCCCATAAGAACCAAAGCTCCATAAAGGAACCATATAAACGTGTTTGCATAAAGAAAACACGTTGCTACCAAGCATCTCATACCCACGTCAAAGACACTGAGTACTTTTATACAAGAGCAACCAATTGAAGCCGTGAAATCAGCCTATTCCCTCAACTTGATTAGGCATTTTTAGTAGCACCAAGCCAAACATCATTGGTTACCTGTGTTTGTGTAGGATGCATCATCGAAACCTATTACAAGCCAATGCGTAGTTGAACTAATCGACACCCTAGCAGCCAAAAAGCATGCATACCTCGTACCATATCACAAAATAATGGTACCAAACGTCCTCTTCCAACATCCAACTCTTCCCCGAACCCTTTGTACACCAACGACATACAAACCACATCCAAAGTGCCACATGAGCTACTACGTCAATTAGACATCATTCCCGTCGACTTTGAGAGTGGAGCCTAACTGTGTATTAAATCACAATTGAAGACTTAGCATAATCAAACGGACCCTAGGCCTGCATAAAACCCAGGAAACCATGGCGAAATCATGATAGATATAACTGCTTTGTATAAACCCTAGAAAATTAGGGTTTCTTGATTTCCCACCGCCGCCGCGACCCAAAAACAACATCTGATGATCGGTAAGGTACCATGAAATGAACAAGGATCATACAGCAAAACCAACCACCAAACGCAGCAATTCGATGGTAAGCAGATCCATAAGATATAGACCGAACCCTAAAAAAGAGCATCGATCAACCAGCAGCATATGATCATCACACAACACTCCAGCGAAACCCTATATAAGATTTAAACCAAACCCTAAAATTAGGGTTAGGGTTTCGGCTGAACAAAATAGAGGCGACTTATGCGAAAACAAAACCACACAGCCCAGCGAATCCTCCAAAATTGTACCCAACCCTAATAACCGTTTGCATACCAATAATCGTTACATAAATAATCAAGACACATCGATTAGATTATATAGTGAATCCTCGAAAGAAATCCCCTACACAACCCAATAACCGACCTTGAATAAATATGGAAAATTATAGATAGAGAGGCGGTTACAAGGATTGATAATTACCATACCCTAACAAAAAACGCTTGCATACCTTGATCATCTAAGAATAATACAACGATTTGCCTCAAGATACTCAATGGAAAAGTCCAAAGACAAATCCGTAATCAAATAATTGAAAGATCCAATAGATGAAACAAGGTAGAGAGGCGTTAATTAAGAGTATTAATGGCCGGAAAAGAATAGGCAGAGGCTGCCAGAAATCGCCCCTAGTGGGGAGAGAAAACTAAGATTGTAGCTGATTAGATCCACCAATGGTTTAAAGATAGTATTAGGATCATCACACAATAATATACACATAAATTAGAGGTGGCAATATAGGCAGGTCGGGGTATATAAAGTTTAAAACCGGTCAGGTAAACGCAATATTTTAGTATGGGTGAAAATGAGTCAGCTCGGGTTTTATTGAAAACCGGTCCGGTAAACGCAAAATTATTTGTATCCACTTTGAAAAGAAAGAAATATACATTGTTATAGCTGAGCTCTAATAATGAAAGATTACAAATGTTTATGCATTGTATCAAAAGAATCTGTAATATTCACTAAACGTATACTTATGTTAAATCTTTTATGTAGAAATCTATATAATTGCTGAACGAATTATGTTTTCGGGTCATAAATTTTAAAATAATGATGTATTATGATACTTGCTTTGGCCTTAAGTTGTTCTTCCACTTATGATTTGGGAATATCTAACAGAACATACTTACATAACATAACTTATAACCAAAGAGAACATATAAAAAATCGCAATCTATGTTTTCATTTTAAATACTTCCAAGCGATACAAAATGATATTCATTAATAATAGCGTACAGGATGTTTGGTTTACAGTTGGTCTAAGACTGCAATTTATGCAGCAAAACTTAACTCTCAATGATGACGTATAATGGGTATACCAAGCCTCTGGGCTTGGGCCACATTATCACTTGGGCTTTATGGCTAAACCCATCAATAGCAGGCCATGGTAAGGCCCAAACTCGCGTGGGCTTCGGCCCCGAACTTAACGATCCATCCGCGGATCCACTTATAGACGATCCGTCCGCGGATCCACCTAAAAGACGGTCCGGCCGCCATGAAACATCTGCGTCCGTTCAGCACGATTGTCGCGGACCCTTGCCCGACAAAGGACCCACTCCAGCCACTACTAAAGTAACCGAAATACTAGGAAACTCTAGTACTAGACACCTATAAATAGGGGTCATAATACATCCCAAAAGGTACACAATTATTCTTATTCTCTCTGACACATACTCTGACAATATGAATACTTACTCTCACGCCGGAGTCTAATCGTGGGGTCCGTCTCCACGGGTAAGGCAACGGTTTACTTGTAATTGTGCAGAAATCACTTCATTCTCTTGCTCATTGTACTAAGATTCCCTCATTCTAAGTCACTTGGAGGGCCAGTAATCCGACAAGGGATTTCTTGTCACCTCGCTAACCCGGATACGAGTAATTTTTGTCTATAACAAGTTGGCGCCATCCGTGGGACGCTTACGCAACCATGTTTTCCTAAAAACTCACCATGAGCACTCACGAACAAATCACAAACAATCCCACGTCCGCCGTGAGGAACACAGGGGGAAGGAATGGTCCCCAGGGTCTTGAGGAACCTATGTCTGACGAGATTCTTAGGGAAATATGCGACAAAAATTATCATCAACTTTTGCCGCTCATTGCTGAAAAGATGCAAAAAGAAAAAGAGCAGAAAGACAAACTCAACGCGGTGAAAGCACAACTGATCTATGGCGAAGAGTCCGGAGTTAAGATAAGGAGCCGTGAAGAATCGCACGACTCTGAATCAAAGACACTCACCGCACCCAGAAGAAGACGCGGAGACAGGTATTCCTGAAGCCCATCACCGCACGCCAGTGTATTCAAAAGACTTAAGAAAGACATATCCCTTTCACCGCGGCCCCGGCCACGGAGGGAAGGAGGCGTGTTTAATAGGTTGGGAAGAAAGGAGCCAACTACATCCGCACGTTCTGATAGTCGTCGACGAAGTCCCCAAGCAAAAAGAACTGAAGTTGAAACAAGAAGGCGTCAACAAAAGCAAACACCTTCTCGTGCGACTAGCCAATACTCGGAAAGTGAGGACAGTGAAGGAGGTCATTGGAAATCCAGGTCAAGAAGGCAGAAATCAAACATCGATGAAGATGATCTCTATCAGCCTTGGACATGTGAGGAAAGAAACCCCTTCACACCTCGGATCCGGCACTTTAGTCTCCCGAGTGACTAGGATGCCAGCCCACGTCAAAACATCCGACGAATGCGGGAGATCGGTAAGATCACTTAAAGTTATTTCAATCAGCATCGCAAAAACAGTTAGGTTGGCTAATGCCATAAAACATGGTTGTCATATGTTATAACTAACCCTCACCGGGAATGCTAGAGTTTGGTTTGACAAGCTACCAAAAGAGTCGATTGATAGCTATGAAGATCTAAGAACAGCGTTCAGGGAAAATTACCTTCAGCAAACAAAGCATATCAAGGATCCGGTGGAGATACATCATATCAAGCAAAGAGATGGAGAATCTACGGAAGACTTCATGGAAAGATACAAGGCAGAAGTCCTGGACGTAGAAGGAGCTCTGGAAGCTTTGAGAATCTCCGTGATGTATGTATGGGATAACCCACCAGGATTATATCAAGGTCTATATGAAAGAATTCCGAGATCTATGGACGAAATGTATAGAATGACTACGTCTTTCCTACAAAAAAAAAAGGGGGGGGGAATAGTAGCGCTGTTGCACGCAGTCACGGTCAAAGAAAAACACCATCATGGAAACCGTCAGAGGGAGGGAACAAGCCGAATTTCAAGAAAGGCTTCAAAAATAAACAAAGACCGGATCGTAAGCCGGATAGATTCTCACTTCTCACCAAAACTCCAAAAGAAATTTTTGCTCTGGAAAAAGGAAAATTCAAAGCCCCACCCCCAATGGTAACCCCTGTGGAGAAAAGAGATCCGAACAAGTACTGCGAATTTCATTCGGATACGGGTCACAGCACAGACGAGTGCATGCAGCTGAGAAAGCAAATAGATGAAATGATCAAGGCCGGAAAACTGTCGCAATTCATCAAGGAATTAAAACAGAACGACAAGCCGAAAGCACCGAAAAGAGGCGAAGCATCCGGAAAGGATAAACCTCTGACTATACTAATGATCCAACCATGGGAAAGAGTGGCCAAGCCTAGGATTACCCAAAGCTTCTCTCCGGAGACAGCAATGTCTTTTCCACCCCTAAGGGAAGAAGAAGGGACGGAGGGCCCAATGATCATTGAAGTTGAAATGGGCGGACATTTTGTGCATAGGGTATATGTTGATGGTGGAGCATCCTCAGAAGTCTTGTATGAACATTGCTTCATAAAACTCCGCAAAGAGATAAGGGATCAAATGGTTCCGGCCACGACCCACCTTATCGGATTCAGCGGAGAGACCATTTGGCCGCTGGGCCAGATAGCCTTGCTAGTAAAAATAGGTGATGAAGTGCACTCCACCTCCGCTTGGATGAACTTCATGGTTATCAGGTCACCATCCCAACACAATGCAATAATAGGCAGGCCAGGCATAAGAAAAATCCGAGCTGTACCATCAACAGCACACGGAATGTTGAAATTTCCTGTTGAAGGCGGCACGGTAACGTTACAGAGTAGTAGGGTTATTCCTATGGAATGTGCTATGATCTCCGGACCTAGCATCCAGCCTCCCGCAGTAAGCCCAGTACTGGAAGAGAAAATAAACATAGCAATTCCACCGAGTACCTCTGAACAGACAGTTGCATAGGATCAAAATTACAGAAAAAAGGACGTAAAGAACTATGTTCCTTACTCAAACAAAACTTGGATATTTTCGCCTTGGAAGACTAGCGGATATGACGGGGTCCCAACGAAGCCTCGCGGTAGCACGCTTGATATCCTTGAGATGGATATTAGCCGGTTAGGCAAAAATGAAGATGAGGCAGGACCGGAAAGAAATAAGGCAATCCAAGAAGAGGTGAGAAAAATTAGTGGACGCTGGTAATAATGAAGGAGGTCCATTATTCACAGTTGGCGTCCACCTCAACTCTTACTATTCCTACTTAATCTATCCGGTATATGGTCAAAAAGCATGACGGTACTGGCGAATGTGTGTGGACTTTAAAGATCTTAACACACGCATGCCCCAAAGTTTGTTATTCCATTACCGGGGAAATAGACTAGAAGTGGAAGTACCTTGTGGGTATCTTTCAAATGTTTCTTGGATGCATACAAGGCGTTACCACCAGATTAAGGATGGCAATAAGAGGAATGAAGAAATAAACGGCGTTCATTAACAAGCAAGGAATATTGTGCTATTCTAAACTGCACGTACTCGGTCTTAAAAAATGCCGGATCCACATAATCAACGATTAGTGGATAAGGCATTCCAAAGGCAAATTGGACGTAACATGGATGTATATGTCGTTGGACCTTGGTTATAAAGAGCGCACGGAAGAAGAAAATCATCCGAGGAAAACAGAAAACATTCAAAACCCTTTGACAGAATAAACATTGAAATTGCACCACCAGAAGTGCACTTCGGGAATTGCAGGAAGGAATGTTCTTAGGCCTGTACAAAGTAACAAGCACCGACGGGTTGTGAAAGCAATGTCCAGGATAAAGCAGACGCTGTCCTCAGCTTGCACATCTACGGAGGATCTAAAGGACGTGATAAGCTAAATGGAAAATTAGCAAGTTTAAACAGATTCTTGTCAAAATCAGCAGAAAAATCGTTACCTTTTTTCAAAACCTTGAAAAACTGCACAAAAAGAGCGATTTTCAATGGACACCAGAAGCCGAAGAGGCCTTCAAGCAAATGAAAAAGCTTATTGCAGAACTCCCAACACTTACCGCTCCAAGGGAACGTGAGGAGTTATATATACTTTGCTGCTAGCACAAAGAAGCTATCAGCGCTGTCTTGGGACGGACAGAGAAGGCAGGAAAAATACCAGTATATTTTGAAGCCGACTCTACGTGGCCGAAATAAAGTCCAACTATACCCCTATGGAAAAGTTGGTGTTAGCCTTGCTCAGTGCAAGCAAACGATTGAAAAGATACTTCCAAGCACACACGGTCGTTGTAATAACAAATCAACCGATAAAGCAGCTGTTGTCAAGTTCGGAAATATCTGGAAGAATGCTGAAGTGGAAGTTCGAGCTAGAAGGATACGACATCCAGTACAGACCAAGGACCGCAATCAAAGGCCAAATATTGGCGGATTTTATTGTGGAACGACCGGAAGAAGAGTCTCCGGACGAACTTATGGCGGAACCGGAGGTGCTACCGGAGCCGTGGACATTGTTCACAGACGGCTCGTCCTGCGTAGACGGCTCCGGGGCAGGTCTGATATTAACAAATCCGGAAGGGGCAGAATTTACATATGCCATGAGGTTTAGATTCGAGGCCACTAACAATGAAGCCGAATATGAAGCACTAATAGCCGGTCTCCGGATCGCAGAAAAAATGGGTATAAAAAACTTGCAAGCAAATGTTGACTCAAGACTTGTGGCCAATCAAGTTAACGGCTCTTATATCGCCAAAGAGTCAGGCATGGTCCAGTACTTAAACAAAGTAAAAACACTGGCAAAGAGCTTCAAGGAATTTTCCATCAAACAAATACCACGAAGTGAAAACAAGAAGGCAGACGCCCTGAGCAAGATCGCGTCCACAAGCTTCGCGCATCTTAACAAACAGGTGCTCGTGGAAGAGTTGAAGGAAAAGTCCATACACGAAAAGGAAATCCTTGACATAGTGGAAGAAGAAGGTAACACATGGATGACACCCATACGTGAGTACCTGACAAAAGAGATCCTTCCGGAGGATAAAAAGAAGGCCAGGGCGGTACGTCGAAAAGCGGTCAGGTACGCCATGATCAATGGAACCCTGTACAAAAAGTCTTTTTTAGGACCATGGCTTCGGTGCGTCGGACCACTTCAAGCGAACTATGTCTTAAGAGAAATACATGGAGTTCAAGGGTTGTTGCAGCGATGCATTCCGCCCCCAGAGTGTAGTCGCCAAAGTAATCCAAACTGATATACTGGCAGACAATGCATATGGATGACCAAAGGAACTTGATAAGGGAGTGCAATGACTGTCAAATACACCGTCCCGTCCCAAGAAATCCGCAGCAGAAATTGACCCCCATCACATCTCTATGGCCATTTTATAAGTGGGGAATAGACATAGCCGGACCTTTTCCGGAAGGACCAAGTAAAGTTAAATTCTTAATTGTTGCTATCGATTACTTCAGTAAATGGATTGAAGCAAAAGCCGTCGCAACCATCACCGGTAGTCAAGTGAAGAAGTTCGTATGGGACAACATTGTCTGCAGATTTGGCCTACCAGGGGAGATCATATCAGATAATGGAAAGCAGTTCCGCGACAATCCATTCAAAGATCTGGTGTTTGTGAGAAAACTATGCATCCGCCAATGCTTCGCTTACGTGAACATTCCGCAAGCAAGATGGTCTAGTGAAAACGAGCAAATAGAAGTCTAGGGAAGGATTAAAGGACAAGGCTTGACGAAAGACGGAGGTGGATTGGGATAGAAGAAACTTCCGCATGTCCTATGGGCTCACCGTACAATGATCAAGTCAAGCAACGGGGAAACACCTTTCTCATTGACATACGGCACGGAAGCTGTCATCCCGGCAGAAATAGGCATGCCAACACTTCGCACCGCAGAGATAGATCAAGCCAGTAACAACGAAGCTTTGGGAATCAACTTAGACCTAATAGAAGAAGAGGGAAGCAAAAGCAAAACAATACAAAGAGGCAAAAAGCAAGAAAAGGATGGAAAAATATTACAACTAAGAGGTCAGGAACAAGCTTCATTCAAACCGGGCGAAATGGTCTACCGCAGCAATGAAGCAAGTCATGCCCAGGACGGAGGTAAACTCGGACCCAAGTGGGAGGGACCATATGAAGTTAAAGAATCACTCGGAAAGGGGGCTTACAAGCTAAAAGACCGCAAAGGAAATGACGTACCAAGAACGTGGAACATTTGTAATCTCAAAAAATGTTATATACATGAAATGTAAGAATTCGCCCGGCACATGATGCTCCGAAGGGCAATATTTGTATTTGTTTGCATATTTTGAATTTCAATAAAAAAGTGGGGATTAGCTACCCTCACAAGTTTTAAATTTTAAATTATCTTTACTTTGCAAAGTTATATTAATCGTTAAAGCATGCTTGCACGGAGCCACGCTCCACAAAAATATTATCCCGTATAATAAAGGTTGAGCAACCTCAAAATTAGCTCAGGCGCGTAAGAGGTATTGCAAGCCCGGCACCGGGAGAATAACCCACAAATATTCACAAGACTATCCTAATAAAGATATCGCACATGATATAAAAAGATAGCAACAACATTTATATACAACGGATATATCTAAACAAGTGTTGTAAAGCCGGTTACATGAAAAGTACCGCAACAAAAGGGCCACATGCGGCCGCGGTATATACCTTAATAGGACAAACTATAAATACCCAGGATATTGTAATCACAAAAGAAACCGCAAGGTCACATACGACCGCGGGACGAAAAACAAATACGCTCATAAAACAGCATCTCTAGCTTCATCATCCAGTTGGGAAAATGTAAGGCCATCTCCGGATACGGCATCATTCTTTCCTTCACCTTCCGAGCCTAGGATAGCGTTCTCCGGAACCACATCCGCTAAATCTGGATTATCATAATCTTCAACAGAAACGGAGGGATCAGCAGGAGGAACAATGACCACGGTGGATAACACGTTTGTAGCAGGAGCCTCAGCAG
>BQNB010068402.1:8892-20051 GCA_026074375.1 Tanacetum coccineum | reverse complement strand
TACCCGTCATATATGACTTGTATGATTTGTTTATATAAAGTCTTGCTCTATCTCTATCTATTATGTTATGTGGATCATGTTTTGTTCCTTGCTTGCTTTATACACACGTTTAGGATATTTGATCCGTGACAATCATTTAGCTTTGTTACTTGATAAACAATCTGTGAACCGCTACAAATCTCATGGAACGACATGGACTTACCTAATACTATATTACACTCGAATAGGGTATACTTGCCCGAATGTTGTGTTTTTAGTCGATCGTTTAGTAAATCTAGTTATTATAAATTTAAAGCTTGGAAAACACACATCAATGAGGAATACAATGTTATATCCTATAATGATCTATTTCCTTTTAACATAATTTTTGTCAATGATTAAAAATTGGATACGGACAATGATGATGATAAAATCGATATCAAACAGTCATCAAGGGATATCTTTGTCGAACCATCACGTAATATAATAAATACCGATGATGATACCTATGCACATGTTTCAAACAAACTTATGAAAACAAGTCATGATACAATTAATAAGTTTTTCACAACTAAAACTTTTATCAAAGAATTAAGTATATCATGATTTGGAATTATTTTAACGAAGGGATGCTAATAAATCTTTTTAAAAATTTATATGTGTCACTTGGCATCCCGTTCGACCCCAAGTTGTTTTATCTGGATGGAATGAAGCTGGAGCAAGTCTAACTTAAAACTTTTCTGTAAACAAAAGTGCTTACCAGGAGACAACCCTGAATGTCATTTCAATTTTGTTATCGAGTCTGTCTTCCCAAGTTATCAATACGGCGTATCCAATCCCATGGATAAGGCGTATCGGCCCAACCTGGACGTTATCCTATTTAATTTTTCCTACACTTTAAAATTTTATTGTCAGATTTGTTGATACGGCGTATTCATAACTATGAATACATCATATTCAACCTCTGACCCGTACTTAGGATTGTTTTCTTACAGGTTTCAATACGGCATATCCTAAAATATGGACACGGCGTATCAACTTCCTGCACAGTTTAAGTTTTTAGTTTTTATTTTGTTTTTTAACCGAAGATTATTCGAGACTGAATTATTTTTTTGTTTTTTGAGCATTAATACGGGAACATACTGAATGATATAAATGAATTTGGTGTGCTTATTATCTGGAATCTATGTTTGTTGTAGTCATGTGGGCATTCAAACGCATTTACAACACACATCCTTTCTCATATACGCAACATGGAGGATTATACCGAGCAAATCTCAAGGGAGTTTTCTATTTTAATTTTTTAATTTCCTGTTTTTCATGTTATATTTATACAACGTGGGTTTTGTATATCTCAAGTGGGAGATGAGAATTAGAACATTACTTTTCCTTATTTTTACATTAATATGCCTAATTTATGCTTAAATTTAAAAAAATTAGCATATTTTTGTGAAATTATTATTTGAGAAATGCTAGGCTCACACCTTCTTTACAAACAAACATCCACACCTACATGTGGCATGTGAGATGTACCAATTAGGTTGCATGAAATTTTCTCTTTCTTAATTTTTACTCTCCATAATCAAATGACACATATGAGTGTGGATATTTGTTTGTAAAAAAGGCGTGAGCTTAGAATTCCTCTTATTATTTACATGACCCGCACATATAACCCTAATTTCCATATTATGAGAATTTAGCTTTATTCGTTTCTTAATTTTTACCTAAATTCCACAAAAATATGAGTGTGCTGGTGACTATAGTAACTTTAGAACTTGGCTTGGTATACTATTCAAGACCACCATAATAAGTACTATTTTAAAAAGATGGAGTGACCTTTCTAAACTAGTAAATTTCTAGGATTACACCAAAAAGCCTATGCATATTGTGATATCAACTAATCGCATCGGTTAGTTAACCCCTATATAAACACTTTTGTTTACTCTCATCTTAAGAGTAAGATACCCTTAGAAAAACCTGCTGAGTCATTCCTTTCATTTTGTTACATCACCAAATATTTGTTTCGTTACACCTTTACACCTTAGCCTACCCAATGGATTTAAGTCTTTATTCGGTTGCTAGTTGCTTTTGTGTAAAAGTATATATTTCCTGTGTTCGTGTGCGTATTTTCCGTCTTTGGTTAGGTCAGGAAATTGCACAATGCAATGGGAATGTGAAAGTAGTAGTTGTCATTTATTTTTCGTGTGTTTACTACTTTTATTAGTATGATCGGAAATAGAATCCAGATTTATCATGTTCGTGAAGTGGTGAAATTTTACACCCAAATTTTGTTTTCTAGTTGGTTTGGTAAAAAAACAAAAAAAATACAAAAAGAGAGAAAAAAAAAGGAGAGGTTTATAAGATACTCAGCCCGTCTAAACTTAACCGATTTTATTATTTATGATGATCGATTATTCTTTGGTACGTGCTATAAACCAACGATGTAAAATTATGTTGTATATTATTTTTAGTTGGTAGCACTATAAACCAACTATGTACTTTTTGTATCAAGTGGTAGATATCGCCACTATTGTTATATATTATATTATGGATGATTGGGAGTTGGCCGTTACGGAAATGCCAACTAAGGTTTGTTATTATTGATCTATGATCAAGACATATACGAGTCTAATTTGTGTCTACCCAAAGCGTGAGTTTTCGTGTTAAAGCGTGAGTTAGTCTATGATTTTGTGTATTTTTCATGGGTATTGTCAGGAAAGTAGCTAGCAACACTGTTCCTTATTTGTTTGAACTTAATCTATTTGTTTTGTTTTTTTGTTTACAATAATTATATATTTCTCATGCCTAATCTCTAACCTTTGGTTTGCTCGAATGAGGGAGTGAGCAGTCATATGTGTCTCATTCATAGATTTGAATGTGTATGCATGGTTTTGTCGCCCTTGTTGGTGTATTACTGTTGGTAAAAGATTACTTATTCCATACCCTATATCATTCTTCATCATAACCTTTGGTTTTACTCAAATGAGGGAGTGAGCAATCACATATGTCTCATTCATGGATTTGACTTTGTGTGTGGTTTTTTCACCCTTGTTGGTTTACTACTATTGGTAAAGATTACTAGTCATATTCTTTAACTTATTCGAGTTAAGGAGTGAGCAATCACAAGTTTCATGGTAATGGATTTGGGCGTGCATTTGTTGTTTTGTCGCCTTTGCTGGAATATTGGTATCGATAGAGATTAGAAAGAATGATTGAACCCTTAAAGCTTATCATTTAACCTAATTTACCTTTTTAGGCTTATTACTCCTTAGCTTTAGTGGTGGAGATGTGTATCCTTGCCAAGCTTATGACAAAATACTCATCACGATTGATCAATTGAGCGAATTACTTAAATGTTACCACATAGATTAGTTGAGTGATTTAAGTGTTTTCATTTTCTTATTTTGTGAGGTGTTTGGTTGTGTGCTAGTAATTAAATAAAAAAATTGCTTAAAGGAAAAATCTTAAAACCTTGGTTTGGGATACATTTTCATAAGTTTTCTAAAGTCTACTTCAGGACAAGCATGATTCAAGTGGGGGGATATTTGATGACATCAAATAACGCTATTTTATAGCATCATTTATCCCAGCTAAATTGCTCGTTTTACATTATTTATGCATGAATTGGTAATTAATTAATTATATTTATAATTTGTAGTAATTAACGAGCAAAGAGTGAAAGATAATCAAAAAGCACGCATTTTGGAGCTTAAACGAAGAAATCATGAAGAGCACTGTTTTGACAACCTATACGCCGTATCCATCATGGAAGATACGGCGTATCCATGCCCTAAACTTCATTCAGCATCCACGAAGAGAAGATCTATATACCGTATCCAGATGAAGCCATACGCCGTATTGAAGTACAAGTCATGGAACATTCCAGAATATAATAATCGTGGAGCCCACGCCAAGAAACCTCAATATGCCAAATTGAACCCTTTTAATACGGCGTATCGACTAATTTTTAGACTCTATAAATACAAAGCCCTAATACGATTTTTTTGGCATGTGATGGAGGCCATTAGAGGCTGATTAAGACATTAACTACCAAGTTCGATTTTTAGAAGAGAAGAGAAGCCAAGAAGGTCCTGCAAAGTGCTTCAATTCATAGGAAAACCCTTGTAATTTCTATACTCTAAATACGCGTTTGGTTTTTAGTATCGTTCGATTTCATTATCGTTTAGTTTACTTTAATCGTTCATCTATGACATTTGTATAGTTACAATGGCTATCGACTAATACCTTTAGATATTAGCCGTGTTTATGATAATTTAATGTTTGGTTTGTTTATTTAGATTGTATGCTTATTCGTTGTGTGTTGATTATGTTTATCAATTTATACTCGTTTATGTGCTTAAGTATGTGTTTATCTTATCATCCAACTAGATCTAGGAAAATAGATAGAGCGTTAGCTAGAGTCCGGGATAAAACTACAAACAACAATTTATATATCTAGAGTAATATGATCACAAATATTGACCTGTCTTTGCCTTTAGTTTAGTTAATAGGTAGACTAGCAGGTGACCTAGGACTAACAAATAACATTTTAATTCCTTGGGTAAAGATCTGGACAGTGGACTACTAGTATAGAAAGATCCATTAAGCAATAAGTTAGTAAAGTCTCGTTGAGCTAGGATTTGATAAGATCACCATTATTGTCTCCTAAGATAGATTATAATCAACAATGAATGCTTTATGCGGATGTATTTAATTATGACATAATTGGCGCATCTAGGGTTTAAGAAGAAGTACCGCCTAAACCTAGGAATGATATGTCACCAACAAGATAAGACAATCATTGCACTTATAAACAAAACATGTGTTTTAATAGATTAAATATGGTTAATACGTTTTCCTTATATTAGGCTTGGCCGCTTCTTTATCTTCTGTCTATCAGCTTGTGTTTATTAATCACCCTCATCTTAGTTTAGGTAAACCAAAACTCGTGCCAGTCTCTCAGACTGAAAACCCTCTTTTTGCGTTAGTTTAGGTTTAACTTAGATTTAACATAGGATTAATTAGGACTAACTTAGATAACTAAAATACAGATAGATTTAATTGTTAACACTCGCTCTTAGTGATCGAAACCCTACTTACCAACGAACCTACAACTGATCGGGTACACTGCCGTTTAGTGTTTGTTAGTAGGTAAAGTCGGCAAAATATAAATAGTAAAACTTGAATAGTAAATTACCTACGCACAACGACCACATCAAGCCACAATTATCGGCTCAACCCCTAATAGTGTATTAGGACCATGGACAATATCTTGGGGTGTAAATTAGGGTTAGGGTTTCCTCATCTATTTATCCCCCCGCCCCAATGTAATTATACACGTGTTCTTTTGTGTGGGTTTGTACCTCGTGTAGCTTGGCACAAAGCCTGAGCAGATTTGCACGTAGCTTAATAATATCTCGCTAGTATTAACCCATAGACTTCCACGACTGTCCTAGTCGTGGATACCACACTACATCATGTGTCCATTAACATTTCGTGATTTATCTTCCGTAAGCCTTGTTCGTGTATTCTTTGTTTGTTCGAAAGTGTGTGCGGGTGCGATATACCCAGCATCGTCGAAGAAGTATCATGTTTTCTACATGTGTGTATGCATTGATAGTTTTTCCCTTTTTGGATTCAGCAAATGATAGTATCTGGTGGGATAAAATGCTTCGAGTTAAAACCAAGTTAACATTCACTCTTGGAGTCTTGGTATTGATCGCCATCCCACTAAATGTAATCTATGCCAATGGGATCGGCATGGTGCCAGTTACATGATTAAGCGAATGAAAACTCAAAAAAGTTATTAGTAATAGAATCTAAGAAAAAAGTTTTATGTAGAACACTATCTAATTAAAGAATAATCCACTTCATCTCAACCATCCATTTTATTTTCATCTAATAGTTTAAATTAATTCTTATTTTAATTTAATTAAAAAACTCACTTTCATCTTATTTTTTTAGAATTAAATATCTCATAAACCGTTAATCGTTACGTAAAATGAAACATACAACCGCGACGAGAATTAAATCATCTTTCTATAGAGGGGCACTTCAATATACTTTCAACGAACTTTTTTTCGATTTTTATTCAGTCACGTCTGAAAAAATCACATGTGATTTTACGAAATCACATGTGATTGTGATACAAATCACATGTGATTTTTTTAGACGTGACTGAAAAAAAAATTCAGAAAAAAAGTTCGTCGAAAGTATATTGAAGTGCCCCCTATAGAAAGATAAAAAATACTCGTCGCGATGGTATATTTTTTTTTCGTTTGACGTAAATTTAATTATACCATCGCGAAAAGAATTAAATTATCTTTCTATAGACGGGCACTTTTATATACTTTCGACCAATTTTTTTTAAAATTTCCGTCCAGAAAAAATCACACGTGATTCGAAAAATCACATGTGATTTCTTACATTAAAAATCACACGTAAATTTGTAAATTCACATGCGATTTATGAATTTATGAAATCACACGTGATTTATTACTTTAAAAATTATAAGTGAATTTGTGAAATCACATGCGATTTATGAAATACCACGTGATTTTTAAAAACAACAAATCACAAGTGATTTTACAAATCACGTGTAATTTTTTTTGACGGAAATTTTAACAATAAAAAGTCGTCAAAAGTATATGAAATCGATTTTTTTAGTTACATCTGAAAAAATCACATGTGATTTGTATCACAAGTCACATGTGATTTGTATCACAAATCACATGTGATTTTTTCAGACGTGACTGAAAAAAATCAAAAAAGAGTTCGTCGATAGTATATAAAAGTGCCCCTCTATAGAAAGATGATTTAATTCTCGTCGTGATGGTGTATTTTTTGTCATTTGACGATTTACCGTTTGCAAGATATTTTATTTTTAAAAAAGAGGTGGAAAGTGAAGTTTTTTAATTTTTTTTTATTTGATGAAAAATGGATAGCTAGGATGTGTTCTTTTGTTTTTTGAGATGATATTGTTCTATCATGATCTCACCTCTAGCAATAGATTTATGGTCCATGGTAGTAAAGACTAGCATTGGTTAAGGATGGATAATTATCTAAAACAAGCATGAGAACCCGCGCGTTGTGGCGGAGCTTATTTTTTTCCCGAATCGACCTGTGCGTTGCGGGTCTGGATGTTTTTTTTTTCTGAAATGATACTTTAATGGAATTGCGGGCTGCACGTTGCGGCGGGCGTGTTTTTGTCGGATTATATAGCGTATGTTTTGTTTCATATTTTTCTAACATGTTCGGTTAACTCAGTCGAACCATCCTGAGAAGAGTTGCGCGGTGTAAGTTCCATTTTTGCACCGTGCATCTTTTTTTGGGCCAAATACCGAACGTCCTATCATTGCTACATTCCCATTCAGATGCTCAAACTACTGGGTAACAGACTCTAGGCAGCTTCTAAGATGTTTCACTTTCAACTAAACTTTGCAGTTTGACCCATTTGAAAACAACCCATGTCTTTGATGCATTATCTTACTCGCACTAAACTCCAGGCACCTCAAGGGTGAAACAATAAGAATCAATTTCAAACATTTATCTTTTACTTTGTTTCTTAGTAGCTGGTGTGTTAAATATTCTACCATTTTTAAAGGAGTCGCTCTTTAAATATTCGTATAGAATGAAAACCAATTTCAGGTAGCTGTTCATATTGAACAATTTTCGTCTAATATTTTCGCGCCAAATGAGATCACAAATATCATAATATTCCATTGCAAAATATTGAAAATAGAATACATTAGGATGCTTTATGCATTTAAAAGTAACAGTTGTCGACTTTTGACCCGCTTCCATTTTAGCTAACTTCTGCCAACTTCTGACCATCCATGAACTAATTAAAAGCAGCAGGAGAAAATAGAAATTACTTGCTTGCAGCTGCCCTAGCATTTATAATAGTGCTATAGAGACCTTGCACCTCCTCTAGATGAGAAAAGCCATCGAGGCAATCACTCGATGGAAACTTCGAGTGGATGATTTCATCTGATTTGCAAAAGACCATCCAAACAAAGCTACACTCAAGTTATGTAACATTCCGTATTTTCAGGTCATTTACGACGTCATTTATTTCACTAATTATTTTTTTTTCGTACGCGTTCGCTTTTAAATTTAATAGTTAAGTTAAATCGCGTAAGTTAAAAATTATCGTTTAGCGTAAACGGACACCAAACAAATAAATGTTTACATCAAGCAAGTGTTAAGTAATTATTTTGAGTATAATTATTAACTTTGTTTATTTTATTTTTATTGGTTACGTAAATTGATTACGTTTCGCGATAAAATTTCGTTTAGGCATACCCGGAAGCACCAAAACTTTTCTACGCTTCAACAAATACCCACTTTTATACCCAATACATAAAATTAACTCAAATATCTATCCTATATACATATAAAACCGGATATGTATAAAAAGATACAAGAAAATATCTAATGGAAAAACATATTCCATGTTTTCATGGGATGACTTCATTATTAGGGAACCAAGACCACTATTCATCCCTTAAGACCCTCCCCTTTGTCCCAAACGACCCAACCCCCCTCCTTGGACTATTTTAATGATCTTTGACTAGCCTAGTTCCTATAAGAAGAAGTGCATACAATTAATAAGTCATACACTCTCAAAACACTTAGTAAAAAAGATCAAAACCTCTCTTTCTCTCCCTTTTAGGCCACGGCTCAAAACCCCTTTCCAACTCAATCCATACAAAAATTTCTACATCATATACAAGCCTTCACACATCCTTCCTAAGATATACTAAGGTATTTACAAGCCTTGGTTAACCATTTGCAAGTATTTATCAAAGAAAGGAAGCTAGGGTTTTCATTTGGATAATTAGGGTTTTCATTAGTGCAAGCTTGGGTTTTATATTTAAACAAGGGTTTAGATACTTTGGTTCATCACACTACATCTCATTAAGGTTATCTATAAACCTTTATGTCTTTACATTTATCATTTTATGTGTTTATGTGTTCTATTTAGCAATATCACCATTAGGATACTTTTAAACATGTAAAACATATTTTTGCTTGTGGTTATGATCTTGTATATTTTTACATATGTTATGAGGTTGATAATATCATGAAATAATGGATTTATAAGTATTGCACCATGTTGTTATATTTATAAAAAGTGTATATACAAAATTAGTGTTTCTATAGTTTACTTAACAAGTTATATAAATAAGTATATCTATTGATTTCAACGGGACTGTTTTGGTTCGACTTTTGACACAGCCCCAACATGTTTTTAAAAGATAGTTCGTCTCATGACGATTCCAAAATGATAAGAAACTCGAAAAACCGATTTATAACGAAAAAGATACGACAAATATACGTTTTACGTTAATACCGGGTTTTATAAAATAAATTTTATAAAAAGTTACTGTTCATCAGGGACTTTTATTTTTGAAAACATCATTTATATGATAGAACTTTTAAAAACGAAGACGTGCTCGAAAGAATCGCTAAAAACGGAGCTATAACGAATAAAATACGACGTTTACGAGTTTACGATAACAAAAACTATAAAAATAAATATATGTCTGTTGTGAACAGTAAAAATCACTATTCATCAGAAAAACTCAAATTTTGAAAATGTTATATTTTGATAACTCGTCTTAATACGAAGGCGTGGACGTAAGAAACGAAAGAAACGGACTAAAAACGAGAAAGTTACGCCAGTTTTACTAAAGTATACTTATAAACGTTTTTACTTTATAAATATGATTTCACTAAAACGATTAGATGGTGATGTAGCTATATAGAATTATATGTGGTATTAGTTAATCAAAGTACTATATTACTAGGGAGTTTCATAATGAGGCCTCTTCGGGGTGGCGTATCGACGAGTTGTTGGATTTACGATTTAAAGTGTCCTAGCTCCTCATACGTCACTACATGACCTCTTAATTATGATAGCCCGAACGATAGTATGATGAGCTATACGACCTATAAATAATCAAAGTGTTTAGTACTTATACGACCTATATTGGATTAGGTTGCCTTCGGATTCCTTCGTGACGCATTTTTCTATTGTGAATACTTGTTGATTACCATTCACTCGAGGTGAGTTCATAGCCCCCTTTTTACTACGTGATTGTTTTACAAAATCTACGGGGTGAATTACATTGCTTGTTTTACTATTGGACACAAGTGTTTTTCTAAGTGTTTTCAAAGTGTTTACAAAGTGTATGCTATCCAGATTACTGCCTGAATATTATTGCTAAGTTACCTTATTGCCGTGAAGTCCCTATTTATCATGAACCGTTAATTGCTATTGTAGTAAGCGCGAGTGTTGTGGATAGATCTATCGGGACTGACAATCCCCACCTTTCCTTGGGTCACTAGTTTGATCAAGGTGCATTTAACATTGAGAGGTGTTAGGTTGTTGGCAAGCATCCTATATTCTGATTGGGGCACAAATCTAGTTAAGGCTTCGGGGTCATGAGCTTAGTGCAATAATAAACGTTTTGGACTACTGAATGTGTTTCAGAGTCTACTATTACTTCGATCTTGTGGTCCACCCTTTTTACCGATAAACCTATGATTTCACTCAACCTTTGTGTTGACTTTTAGCATGTAATTTCAGGTCCTATGGTATGAAGATTGGACGGGAGCCGTGGCGGAGCTATAACGAATAAAATACGACGTTTACGAGTTTACGATAACAAAAACTATAAAAATAAGTATATGTCTGTTATGAACAGTAAAAATCACTATTCATCAGAAAAACTAAAATTTTAAAAATGTTATATTTTGATAACTCGACTTAATACGAAGGCGTGGACGTAAGAAACGCGCGAAACGGATTAGAAACGAGAAAGTTACGCCATTTTTACCAAAGTGTACTTATAAACATTTTTTCGTTATAATTATGTTTTCACTAAAACGAGTAGACGGTGATGTAGCTATATAGAATCATACGTTGTATTAGTTATCAAAGTACTATATTACTAGGGAGTTTCATAATGAGGCCTCTTCGGGGTGGCGTATCGACGAGTTGCTGGATTTACGATTTAAAGTGTCCTAGCTCCTCATACGTTCACTACATGAACTCTTAATTATGATAGCCCAAACGATAGTATGATGTAACTAACATAGACCTGTATATGATGTTAGTTAATCGAATTACATTGTATTTATACGACCTATGATAATTTAGGTTGCATTTGATC
>BQNB010068401.1:9936-33857 GCA_026074375.1 Tanacetum coccineum | reverse complement strand
ATATTTTCTCGTCATTTAACATATAAACGTGTGCGTCCCCTTAGGCTCGAAAATATTTCCGGACATATATTAATTCATATATGGTTATGTATGTGTTAACTAAGAATGCAAGCTTGTAAACTTTGTTTTCCGTTTTATCAATAACTTGTGGGCAACAACACTTGGAAAGTATGATGCATGTCACTTTACCAACAAATCGAAGAATCTTAGGCTATAAGAAACTGTATGGCATTGTTACAAGTTTGGAAAACCATAGAATGTAAACGATTTGCTTTCAGATTTTCGAATTTCTAAAAGTCTAGACCATATTTTTTAATTAACTTCAATTCTTTAGTTTATGCACAATGCACTGAGTATATTCTTACACATTTACAAGTTCGCTAGCTAGTGTCACAATTACTACGTATAATTTTGGCAATGCAACGTAGTATTAGTAGTAGTATGTACAAAGATGAAGCATATCCTAAAACTTGATACTGTAATAAAGACCTCGTAAAAGCCATATAATTAAGGAACTGAGGAAGCTAGTCTTCCTCATTTATGCTAAGAATTAACATTTTTGAGTGAAAATTTATGCATAAACTAGAGACGAATTAGGAAGAAATGTTTGTTGATGGATTATCATGAGAATATTTTAAACGAGTTCGTCAAAAGAAATTAATAATAATTTGGTTTAAAAACACGGGTCAAAAACCTCATTTATCCAAACAAGGGGATAATCCTTATCATGATAAGAGTCCTATTATGGTATAAATGCTTATGGAAAATTAGTACAATGAAACATACATTGAAAATTATCCATTCATATATTTTGCATTGAGTATCATATAACATAAAAAGAAATAATTAAGGTCAAAGTTGAAGAAAAAAGACTTTAAAAAGTCAAAAATGGACACTTAATATGGGACGGAGGGAGTAATAATTTGGTTTAAAAACACGGGTCAAAAACCTCATTTATCCAAACAAGGGGATAATCCTTATCATGATAAGAGTCCTCGATCATCATCTAACCAATTATTAACAGGATGAAGACTTCTTCGATTTGACATTGTAGTCTTAGCTTTCTAAATATAAATTTTTTAAAGAACGAAGTTTTTCTTTGATTTGGATCATTAAATACACTTTAACATATGCTCAGTGGACACATATTAGCAAAACTCTTTTTATTACTATTCGATCTGGTTACTTTTAACAACTTACTTCATCTTTGCAAAAATGTTATGACTAGCTATGCTACTAGCCACTGGGGTAATTTGTTTTCATGATGGTCGAATTCTACGTTAAGAGACCGTTTCTCATTGAATCAAAAGAGATGAAAGTAGCATTAGTTTGATGAAGATCGAAAAACAAAAGAAAAACATCATCATTTCACCTATAAAGCTTGTCTAACTTAAGTTGATGAACTAGCCAGCTAATTAACAAACATCGTATCAACATGAAGTAACAATATTGGTTTTTTGATTGATCATATGATTGACACAAAATCTTTTTATGGCTTAACACAAACTAGTTTGATAAGACATCACACAAAGTGTTGTACCTTTTTTGTTGCTTTTAAGCTTATACTTCCATTAGCTTTCAAAAAAGTTGCGTAATTACATAAATCTTATACTTTCATTTTTTAAACATTTATCAATAAAACATAACGAAACACAACACACGAGGTTTTATCATCTAACAACAACTACATATAAATGCCAACTTAAATCTTGATCGTTATTGATGTGATGTGACACTTACATACTCATGTCAAGAGCTTATCCCGACCAATCCCGAGATTAAGAAACAAGCTTTTATGTGTTATCTTTTATATTTTAAGATCATATCAAAGTTTATCAGGACTTTTAGATAACAAACTATTTACGTAGTTTGATTATCTAATCTAAGTTCTTTATGTTATACGAAACCACTTTTTGTATTAAGAGACGTTGTGTTAAGTTTTCATTTCCTAACAACATACATGGCATGTTCAAAAAAGGTTCATAACTACTGTAGTAGTAAAGTGGTGTTCGCATGTCTCGCCTCGAGTACAATGTGTCAATGTGTCTGCAAGAAGTCTTCTCTAGCTGATCGATCAGCTACGCACCTGAGAGTTTACTTGATCAAAAGCTGGAGCCTACGCCGATTGACCTTGGTTCTCCAATTCGAAGAATTCAAACAACTAAACTATACACTTGATTAATTTTCATGCATGGTATATATATGTGTTATATAGCTTCGCATTCACATCCTAGCATCAATAAATTTCATAGTTGCGAGTTTGAACATTTAGGGATATCTATATAGTAACTGAAACTTAAAAAAATAGCAAAGTCGTAGGATGCAATATTTCTAACGTTCATATAATTCTCACTGCTCATAAATGGTTTATGAATATACTGAATACAAAAGTAACCAAGTAGCCCAAAACTCAAACGAGTAGCTTTATTTTAATGGTCGTGAGTTCAAATCCATTTTCCTCATGCATGATTCAAATATAATACACCATTACGCGAGCAATTGATATGATCAAAGCCTAAGAGACAAATCAAGATGGCTAAACTCACCTTCAACAGTACTCTCACCTTTTCTTGTTGAATCGAACCGTTGTTCATGTTGAACCCCAACGACCACAGGCACTTGTACCGGTCCAACATGTGTAGAACCATTGGAGTTCCATTCTGAATTATGTCTAGCAGCTGAGCTCAGCTCTCGGCTTTTCTTGGCTAAGGTTCTTTCGAGTTTGTGAGCATTTTGGTGGCCTCCAAATGCTTGTGGACTATAGAATTTTCTCCTGCAATAACTACATGAAAATACACGTTGTTCGTTGTTGTGTAAAGATGATAACAGTGGCGAAGATGATGCTATGGTGAGATCGTTTTCCGGTTGGTTTAGATTGAGGAAGCTCATGGTTATATACGAGTTTAGGAGTTAATTAAGAAGTATGGGAATGTAAGTTGAAGATCATTAGGTTTATATAGAAAGGTGGTCGAGATGAGTTGCGTTAGCTAGTTAGAAAGAAAATTGTTATATATGACTACTTCCAACTTTGAAGCGATTCAAAATGTATAAAAAAAAATGTTGTATAAGAAGCTTTTCAATTAAATGGTTGTGGGTTCAAGTCCTACTTAGGAAATATGATATAGTTTGTGATATAGATATTTATGAGATAGTTAAAATTGTCGTTCTAAGAAAAATGTATAAAAAATTATATATAACTAGTTAATCATTCTTTTAAAAAAGTTAAACAAAGTACAAATTACACAAGAAAAAGCATCCTATCTCCTCAACAAGCCAAGCCAATTAAAGAAGATGGAACCAAAAGAAAAAAAATACTAGTTTGTCAAAATCTAATTGGACTGGACCGATAAAAACTGATCTGGACCAAAAACCAATTTGACTAAAAACACTGGATCGACCAGACCGAAATGTGTTCGGCCTGGCTCGGTCCGGTCGGGTCTAACAAAGCATGTCAGCGGGTTTTGTGTAAAACCGAATCAAACCGAGGTCCGAATATGATAAAAGGGTGGACCGAAAACTAGACCAAAATACGCTCGATCCGGTTCGAGCCGGTTTGTCAGTTCGATCCGATCCTTTAAACCATTTTATCTTTTATATCTACTTTTAATGATAAATTGTAACTATTTTTTTTACACATAAGAAGTAATTATCATTTTATGTTTTACATTATCAAGTCTTGTAATATTAATACACTTTGGAAATTACCAGTTCCACACACTAGACCAGCCATTTTTGTTTTAACCTAAACATATTGCGAGATAGGTAAAATATGTTGTGAAAAAGTTGCCGTTCTAAAAAAACAATCTATTTTTCGAATGTTCTCCTTATTATATCCGTTTAAGATTTACCAATGTCATGTTTAGTATATGTGAAAATGTTTAAGTTAAATATATAATAAACCACGTTTTGAGAGGGTAGTGAGAATGAAAGGAAATGATGTGACGTTGAAGTAGAAATTAGAGGGGTAAAGGGGTCTTACCATTACGCTCAGTCTTAAAGGGTCAAATTTGTTAATCGTATATTTGTTTTATGACAATAAATTCAATTAATATAATTTATTTATTTATTTTTAGAACGGCGAGTTAGTACAATTATTAAGTTAGTTATTCGATTTCACAGTACTTACCCAGAAGGTAGTCATTGTTAGCCTCGAATAATAATTAGTGATTCGATTCCACAATACATACCCAGAAGGTAGTATCTGCTATCCTCGAATCGATGCATCTATGGGGCAGAACCCCACAAATTTCCACCTTGAAGGAAAACCCTCACGGAGAGACTCGAACTTGAGACCTCTCGCATGTGGTAACAACCTCCCCAAGATAACCATTGTTTGCCAACTAAGCTAGCCCAGTTGGTTAATTATATAATTAAGTTTAGTAGACAAAGCTTCAAATTATATTGAATCCAGAAGTCTATGAGAACAACAAGCAATGTATTGAGTGTACCTAAACTAATAGGAGGACCTAAACCCTATCTAATCATGGTGATCAATCTAAGTCACAACCCGATAATTCTTGTAGTTGTATCAAACTTTCAAACACCTATAATTCTTGTAGTCATATTTCCATATTAAGCAATATTCCACTCTCAATTTATTCATCTAAAGTTTAACATGATTGATATCACTCATATGACAATGTAAAGATAAAAATGGGTAAACGGATGAAGATTTCTATATTGAGTTTTTGACTCAGATGCATGCGGTTTAACCGAGATATCCTTGTGATGTACCATTTCAGACCCTTTCTTGACCACCATCAAATGGTCTAGTATTCAAGTGTGACACATGACTCCCTAATCCATGACTCCATGTCCTATATAGAAATGCTACATAGAAGCCCTAATGGGTATGCCACATATACTTATAACCATGCATTTACTGATTTAGACCCGAAACACACCCTGAGTTGTTAGGATTTAAGGTTGATTACTCTGGTCGACGACTGAACCATATTTGTTATTTGTGTGTGTGTCCTTTCTGGGTTGTTTCATCGCTTATGATTTTCACCGTTAGTTAAGAAAAAGGTCCTTTATTCAAGTTAGAGAATCATGATGTGTGTGAATGTCTATTCAACCCCTCCTATCAATTTTGGAAAGCTAGCTAGGTTAAGGTTAGATTGATCAGTTCCTAAGGTTCCTTTCCGTCTACGCCCCAAATTCTGAGCACAATGCACGCAGCGTCATTTCTTCCTTTTATCCATTGAAAAGACTCTAAAGTAAGCATTTTAAGTCACAAATAAGAAAAATTCTACAAATTAATCTCAAGGTCTAATGAAGTATATTCTGCATATAAGACCATAACAAACATTAACAAATCTTGGTAAAGCTAAGTTTTTAATATATGTTTTGAATGTCAATGTATATAAAATGATGGAAATCATACTATTTAAATTTTATTTAAAGGTACAGTTTTTTTTTTTTTTTGAAAGGCTTATTTAAAGGTATAGTAGTAACATCTCCAGCATACATGATTTTAATGTCAAAAGTGTCTTGACATGGACCCAACTCATTGTTAGTTATCAAGAGTACTTATAACAAGTTGATAGGATAGACCATTCCTTAACTTCTCAAACAGTACAACTATTGATCTTGTCGAATTTCTATTTTTGGTAACAAGTTGCCCTACTATATACCTTTAAACTCCAATAGATCGATCATGTAACTCGATGATTGTTCTATGCACGACTGGTTGTCACAATCTTGTAGTCATGTCTGTACCTAACTTGACAAAATGAAATGGCTCTCCGTAACGAGAACTTCGTGTGATTTTGGTACTTGTCCATGTTTCTTTCTACTTAGTATGAAGTGGGTATGAAGTGTTGAACTAAGACATTATTTAAGAGGAAAGCCCACCACTAATAAGCATCTTAACCCGTCAATCACTGTCAATGTTATCTTGTATCGTGTAGAACTTTGTTGAGTGCTACATACGTGGCAGGTACTCAAAAATATATGTCGTCAACGTTGTAAGATAAGCTGTGTGCACAAACCTATAGACTTTACGCAATGAACCAAAATTGGACTTAAACTGTGTTCCACTTTCCGAAAGATGAGGAAAAATGTGTTGCAGATCAGGTAAATCAAACAGTTATGTATCTTCTGCAAAGTTATAGCATAGTTCAGTCTTTGGCTAAAATCAAAAGAATATAATGCCATTGTTTTCGCCAAATATCTTTGCATAAAACTTCAATCTCATTTAAAGAAAGATAGAGTGGGCATATCGCAAACTCAATCATAACATATAAGTGCCATTTTTGTTTGTGGTTGGTGATTAAAGAGTTATGGGGCTGGTCAATTCTGTGCCTTTTACAAAGCATAAAAATGAGGAAGTAAGAAAATGTGGTTGATGATGAGAACGATTGCAGGCTAAAGGCACTACATGACCTGACCCAAGATGTCGAAATCAAAACCACAATCGTACACTTCTTCCGTCTGAAATAGAAATATATCCTTTGATTTGACATATACTTTCGATGTGTTTTTCTTCGGGTGATTAGATCTATCAAATGATCATATTTGAAACTGAAAACGACTCTTTCTATACGCGTAAGAAAGTTTACACTTTTTTGACGTAGAAGAAGAGATTAAAGGTTCCCACACGCTTTTTGATGTAGAAGAAGAAATTAATGGTCACCAGTTTCTCGCACAAAATTACTCACTATGTCCGGTTTAGTGTTGTTCTCAGTCTGGTCATGTTACCGTTTGAAACTCAAGCATTCTAGAGCGGAACAACCCAGTTGAAATCAACCTTCACTGTGTTTTTTTATACATTTCGGTCTTTGGTTCCGCAAAATGCATTTTAGACAGTTAATCCTGAACCTGAGTTTTTTTCTCATTGCTCTTACATAAAAAGCCAGAATAAAATGAAGCATATCACTGAATATAATGTTACAAGCAATCACAATACGTTAATTTACACCAAACCAATTATTCAGAAGATATATCAAAGCATAGTTGAGCTTTCTTCCTCTTAACCACATCATTTCTATTTAACCTAGTGAAATGCTATGTTCTCGGGACTACAAGCTAAATAGCAATTCAGTGATCAAGATTGTATTTCACGGGCTTCATGAATCTTCTCGTTTCCAAACTCTTCAAGCCTTGTATAGAACGTTTCCAGCATTTGCAAGCAAACCTGAGGCGATGTGCACGGCCCACACATCATATAAATGACGTTTCCCAAGGGACGCATGTAGATACCATCTTCTCGAAGCTTTTGAAGTAGAGACGTTGCATATAGTGACGCATACCTACAAAAATGAGGATTAATTATTCATTATTAATATAAAGACGGGAAGAAAGAATAGAACTATAAGTTTTGTTAGATGTAGCAACTTTGACCCAATTACTTATGAACGGGTCGATTTGGGTTGGGTTTTATCTCAAACAAACCAACTTTTTTTTAAGAAAATAGCTAAAACAGGACAGGACATCCAGAAATGGAAATGTTTGTATTTTTTGTAGGATGTTGTAAAGGACATTACTGTAATTTCATGGAACTGAAGGAGTATTAGCTAAGACCATGAGTAATGGTCGGTCGAGTCTTCGGTCTTCATGTTGGTCGACCAGCATTTGGGACGCCGGACGCATCCCTCCATCACACACCCCTTTTGCAACGCGTCTAAACCCAAAAAAAATAAAAAATAATAAGTCGGTCGATTATGCGACCGACTTGTTTGTGTGTGTGAGTGTTTATTTAATGGATTTTTCGGGGTGTGTTTTTGGTGGTGTCCTCGGTCTCCTTGTTATACTGAATTGGTCATGAAGTTGTCCCGGTGAGGATGTTGGTCTCTTGGTGGTCACCATAACACCTGGCCTAACATATAAAAGTAAAAAACAAAAAGGTACTGTAATAAAATTGTACACACCCGGCTTCATCGTCTTGTACTTCAAGCTCTGCAGCAAATATTGTTCCCAATGAAACCACTCTTTGTACGGCCGGATGAAATGAAATCTTCCGAACTAGCTCTGTATCCCATAACTACAGAGTATCAAATGCAAAAACTAAAGTTAAATGAGGTGGCAACTTAGACCAATTTATATGTGTAATTTAATGTGGACTATATTTCGTCTGTGACAGTCGACTGGGTGAAGCTAAAAGATTTAACTAAAAAGGAATGTCAGATGGGTCAAGTATGTCATTCGAGCTAAAAAGTCATCCAGAATGTATTTACAAACATAACTATACCCCGTTACATTGTAAACATATAGACATGGTTATTCTGAAAATATAGTTTTGTAATCAACACATGAATTGTTCGCAAAATTTATAACAAAAGAATATTAGCAGGTCGGCCCGCTCAGATTTGATTAACCATGGTTTAACAATGTATTATTGTCATTCATATGAACCAAATTGATCACATCAATGTATTTATAATGAGGACAAATGGACAATGTAATTCCGCTTTGAAATTCGGAACATTGCATTTTAGGGGGAGCACAAAATCAGGAGAGAAAAAATATATGTTTCTAAGTACCTCTGTTAAAATATTCTGTTCTGAAACCAAATTAGGGTTGGTTTGAGGGTCTTTAAACCATTTGATGGAATTACAAGCGGCTGCACACCCCAAAGCATGTGCCGAGTACGAGTGTCCATGCAGTAGAGCTTTTAGCTGCCACACAAAAGAACAAGTTCAAGAAACTATTTAACGCCACATATATGCGGGAAAAGAAGATCATTGATTACCTTTGAATCTCCAACAAATGACTGAAAAACATCATTTGTCGCCAATGTAGCGGCTAAAGGGATCATGCCACCTGTCATTAACTTCGCATAACAGGCTATATCTGGTTGGCAAGAAAGCAACTCTGCTGCAGACTGAAACAAAGTCATTTTTCACTCAATGTCAACAAGAGCAAAGAAAGCAAAACAACGGATTTTCGAACAAATACAAGGGTCTTAGATAAACTTGGCAAAATAAAGAGGGTTGCTTGGATTGGGTAACAGGTCAAAATGAGAAGGGTTGGTAACTTCCAGCATGGGTCAAATAGCCCATTTGACCCAGTAGACTGTGCGTCAAAGTTCAAATTTAAGAAAGATTTAGAATGCTGTATGCATTTGAAAAGTATTTTCGAACTTTTAACCCATTATCTTTTTTTGGTATTTTTCAACAACCCATTTGACCCTTTGATTCTCTGAGTAACCAAACCGACCCATTCATATGAGCTGCAACTTCCACTTTTGGGTGTATTGTGTGTGCATTTTATCCCAGCAAAGTAAAATCAACAGACCTCTACTCCCAAGCGCCAGTAACCAGTAAGAACTTCATCAAAGATAACTGGAATCTTCCGTCTTTTACATTCTCCAACAAGTAGACGCTGGAACAGTGGGTCAACCATCAGCATGCCACCAGCCCCTTGTATCACTATGAAAAATACAAAAAGTGCAAACAAAGTTATGCAATATTTTGGGAAATAGGAGGTTTCAGATTTGCATATCCTAAGAAACCAGTACATCTTGGGAAGTCAATTCAAAATGTATTCAGATATAATGCGTATTTGGAACTGAATATCTTATTACGGCAATTTGAAATTGCAATATTCGTTTTTAACAGCCTTTTGAAATTGCAATATTCTGATGGTTCAATATCACATGATTGCCTTCAAAACGAACATCCAAACACCCCCATAACCGAATTTCACTACTAAGAAATAATTCAAAATGCACTTACCTGGTTCTATGATTAATGCACCAGCATAAGAAAATTTTCTTGATCCTGAACTCAGCAGCAATTCTTGTGAAATGTGTGTTCTATAAACAGAAGCAAGACTTGAATCATCTCTGCTTTTACTAAAGACTTGATCACGAGAATCAAAGGCTGATAATAACGAAAGAATTTGTTACCATACAAAACATAATGAGAATTATAAAACATGCCACAAGAGACTGACACACGCATCACTTACATATATCTTCCAAAATAGCATCTTCATCATGCATCTCTCTAGGAACAGCTATTTTCCAGACTCCGTCACACATAGAAACCAACGGTGGATCCAGAAAAAAGCCTCTTCCAGTGTACCTGAAAGTTTTTAATAATAATCTAATATGCAGATTGTTGAAAACATCTCTTTCAGCCTTCATTTTATCAACTATCAAGTATATTAACTTCTGGCCACAGTACTATACACAATTATCATTCGGCAAATTAAGAAATGGAGGCCATTTCAACACGTGTACTATTGGGGAAAATGTGCACAAGAGCGTCTAATATGATGAACTACTAACATGCACAAATAAGAAAACGTAAACCTACCATGGTTGCTGGAGAAAACCAGTGTATGGCGATGGGGCCTGTGCATCCATAGCACCCAATGTATCTCCATGATAAGATCCCCGAAGTGCTACTACCTGAGGGAGATTGAAAGTACTATGATTAGCCACACAACTGTAGTTGACTAACAAGAACATGTTATGGAAACACAATTTGCTAATAGTTTCTCCTATGATCCAACTATGTAATAAAAAAACAGATAATTAATGTCATGTAATTATTACATTCTTTTATATGTAAACAGAACATCCGTGTCAATACCATTATGTACAAAAGAAGTTTCGTTGTCATACCCTACAGTGAAAACTTAAGTATCAGAAGAATATGTAGCAAGATGGGCATGTTGGACATTTTTAGTACTGGTCGGATCAAGTTGAGCCCTTTTTAGAAATTTTGTATATATATTATAACTCAACAGAAAACTTTGCAAGTATGTTGGTACCGCCACATGTTTGATTGGTTGGAACACGTGTGTTGCAAAATATTTATATCATGTTTTATAACACTTCACAGTGATGTATTTTCAGTTGGTATTGGCACATATAACAATTTCAGTTTATGGCTACTGATTTGTACACGTGATCTAACAGCACATGTTTGATTGGTTGTAACCATAGACAACAAAGGTTGGACACACTAAAAAGGGTAGCTGAGACTACCTTTTTTTATTTTTTTTTTGGTTTTTTTTTTTTTTTTTTTTTTTTTTTTTTTTTTTTCTTGACTCGAAACGATTTCAGATTGTTATCTGAGGAATTATTCAAAAGCAATTCAGTATCAACTAAGAATTTCCTAAACGCCATCTTGAGAGCAATTTCAATTGCCGTAGATCCATTGTCTGAAAAATATGCTCGAGAAGCCCATCCTGCAAAATCATCTTTGTTTCAGACTAGAGGCAAAATGAGAGGGTTGGAAAAAGTCATATTTAGTACTAACTGAAACGGGTAGGGACAGGTTGGTTTGACCTGCCAAGTGTTTTATTCCTAGTTGATATTATTTACCAGTAACTAAATGTTATTCATAATTACCAATTCGGTTGTTTATCAAAGAAACTTCCTTACATGTTTTTGGGATAAAAACAATAAGAACGAACCTTTTCCTACACCTTCAAGCAAAAGTTCAGCACATTCAAGTGCTGGCTCATAAACATTCTCAGGAAACATCACATGCCCAAACCTTGCAGCAGTGTAGCCAATATCCCGTGCAAGCTTAACCTGAACCCACCTAAACAAGTAACCACCATTTAGAAATACATACAAAATTTCCCATCAAGCAATCAAATATAATGAGTTACAAATGATGAGAACCTAATTACCGGTAATTCAAATTATCCTTTTTTTAAGGGGTGAAAATAGTGATCCAAACAAGATTTTAGAGTATTAAATTTGTAATACCGTTCTAAAACTTTAAAACTCAGAATGAAAGAAATAAGTACTTTTTTTTTAGAAAAGCGAAAGAAAAAAGTACTACTCGTCCCAATTAGATAGTTTCCACCCCCTCCCTTTATAATTTCTAGGCTCCCATATTGATTAAAACATATAGCATTATTTCGTAGAACAATGATCAATGATACACAATCATAGAATGACCTGTAAAGCAGCATTAGGCCCCTGTGTCCACCAGCTTGCACAAGCGTCAAACATTTGAGTTATAGAGCCATCATCCTTCACCGCCTATACATGATCAGAGTTCTAATCAGATTCGCGTCAACACTTTTTTTTTTCTTTTTTAAAATTATAGACTAACTATTACGTAGTATATTAGATATGACTATATAAAAATGATGTTCCATTTTTTTAATAAGCCAATTCAAGTAGTTTTAAATACCTGTTTGTTTGACATGTTTGTTTTATAAACTTACATAAAACTAATGTGTTAAATAAGATTATAAAAATCTATATTACTACAATAATCTAACCTTGTGAACCGCAAAATTTTCTCCACAGCGAGAATCAATAACCGTGACTTTTTCTTCTGGTACAAGTTTGTGTTGAGTAAAGGGCCACCAAAAGATCTCTTGAGCCTTCTTTGGCATCTCGTGTAGTCTCTCCATTCTTTTTTGATGTGATGATAGCATTATATCCTTTAAAGAGACAAAAACACTTTGTGATTCATCAAACCACTCCATCAAGTTGTCTGAGGGATCTTTTGGGATAGACGGAAGAACAAGAACCGGGACCCTTGCAAATAAAAAAGAGGTACTTTTAAGTTTTCTAAGCAATTATAGCGGGAAATAAGTGCATCACAAAAAGGACAGGTTAATTCGGGTAGGGTTGACCGAGAGACACTTTATCCTCCAAAAATTTCAACTTTTTTTACTAATAATTAGCGTGTCAAACATGTATATCATTGAAATAATTATGAAACTTTGAATAAAATGATTAAGGAGATTTTAAGCATCATATATACAATCTGAGCGAGTTTCAACCTATCTTGCATTTTCGTTCAGAAGCTAACACATACACAGATACACAGAACAAATAGGATAAAGCATGTGCATCAAAAGAAGATAGAGTCGTGCATGTTCCTCACTTGTTTCTCAGATAAGACCTCAATGGCACTTCATTTGCGAGGCCATGATCTTCCAGCACGATAGCAACAACATCATAACCTCGTATTATCAAACTTTCATATGCTGAAATCGTCCCAGAAATACCCCCTAATCTTCCATCACCCACAAGTACAGAAGGTAACCGGAATGGCCTGCATACAAAAAATAAGAGGTTTGAGTTACCTACAGGAGCGATGTCATAAATACCCAACACACTTATCTCAGTGTTCCACATTTGTAATTATACTTTGATCCGTACCAACTCAGTCACTAAACATATAAAAATGTACTACCATTTATCTCGACTGTTCATCAACTGTACAATGAATAATTACTAGATTGATACAAGTTACTAGATGGTTTTGTGTCCCATTTGGGTCGTATTGCAATCCGAAAGGCCGTCATCAGCTATAAGTATCACATATATACACAAATTTTACATTGTCAAACGTCAATCTACACTTTTATATAAGAATCATCATTTTGAAATCGGTTTATAGGGTGTCTTATGCTACAAAATGACTTACAAGACACTTGAAAGAGTATCTCAGTAGTTTAGCCAAAAAAAAGCCCCTATTTTCTCTTAGGCTATGTTTGGCACCGGACTTATCGGGGCTTATAGGGGCTTGAGACTTTAAAATAAGCTAGCTTATAAAATAAGCTTGGTTTGTCACACAGGCTTATGGAAGCTTTTATAAGCCATGAGCCTCTATAAGCCCATTGAAAGGGGCTTATGGGGGCTTATAGTTAGTCAAATTACTTAAATACCCTTCAAAATATATTGATCATCACGCAAAAGCTGGAAATATATTTGAATTTAATTTGATGTATTTTTATGCGATGTGATAATCCTTTAGATTTTAAGGGTATTTAGAATTGTTCTAGCTATAAGCCCCTAGAAAGCCCCTTTCATCGGACCCTGGCTTATGAGGCTTATGGCTTATAAAAGCTTCCTTAAACGTGTGTGACAAACAAAGCTTATTTTATAAGCTAGCTTATTTTAAAGGCTCAAACACCTATAAGCCCCGATAAGCCCGGTGCCAAACATAGCCTATAAACGTAAAGAAACTAAAACGACTAACCTATACAAGTCACATTGAAGCGATCCCGACGCCCCAGGACTCGCCACACCCCCCGCCGTCTCCACCAAACACATCACACTCCCATCCCCTTCCCCAATACCAATCTCCAAACACTTTTTCAACAACTCCAACACCTCTGAATCCCCAACACCCATCCCCTCCCTCTCCGCCGCCAAATGCGGCGATATCGCCTCTTTCCACGCATACATCGTCTTACACACCAACTCCACCCCTTTTAACCCCTCACCCACCTTCCTCTCCTCATAACAACCAAACCCCACATTCCGCATCCTCTCGGCGTGTTTCGAGACGTTTAGCGTCTCATTTGAGGTTTTGAGGATGGTGTTAAGGTTTCTATGTTTGAAAATTTGTGGGATTTTGTTGAAAAGGAAGGCGGCATCGGAGTCGAAAGGGAAGCCGGTTTGTAAGGGTTTAATGTAGGTGAGGTTTTTATGGGTGGTGAGAGTGGCGGCGGTGATGCCGGTGGAAATGAGGGTTTTGCCGAGGTTGGTGTTGGAGGACCAGATGGTGTAGATTGGGTGGGTCAGTGTATGGTTGTGATCGGTGGGGACGGTGGTTTACGGCGGAGGAAGTGGCGGGAGTGTGTGAAGAAGAGTAAAGGTGGTTGGTGGGACATTATGTGTGTGCGGATAACGGCTACAATTTGAAATCACATATATAGGGTTTCCGCCGGCTTCAGCCGTTAAAATAAGCCAATTATGAAAATTTTGATAAGCTAAAAAGTTCATTGAAAATGGTTTAGGCTCGTCTCATGTGGTAGTACACAGACCGTCTACGCGTCCCCCTTAGACCTTTTGATTTGTTGGGTCGGTCACACGACCGAGTAAATAGGGAATATTTCCGTTTGATTTAAACCCTCAAAAATTCAAAATCTAGCCGTTTGATTTTATAAAATAAAAAATTACCCCCTTTTTTCACTATAAATTCTACTTATTTCTATTCATTTTTCACACAATATTTCTTACAATTTATACTACAAAACTCAAACAATGTCTAACAAAAACAAAACACTCAATCCCACGTCACAATCCGATTCCAATAATACCGAGCTCAACTATGTTACACGTTCAATCCCACCGGTAATTTTACCACGGGCGGAATCCAATACTTTTGTTCGGTATAATGTTTAATTATTTATTAATGTAATGTTTTAAAAAAATTGTTCGGTGTCCTCTGCGGTTACCACTACGTGTGTTTGGTCACTGTGTGGCCTAAGAGAGAGAAAGCTGAGTTGGCGCTGACGTGGCGGCGTCATCTCCCGTCACCACTACATTCAGTCAAATATACTTTAAATTTGATTTATTTTTATGCGATTTTTATATTAATAAATTTCAGATCTAAATAATTCGTGGGATAACTTTATAAAAATATAAGTTTTAGCTTTCGGTTTATAATATAAGCTTCGACTCCAATCAATTTCGCCAAACATGCATTATATATATTAGGCAAAATTAACAAAAGCGTACGAGTTCATGATATATAAGTGATAAGCCGCTTAAATAATACTAGTACAAGCATAACTCCAATTAATGTTCATAGAAAATTTTTACACATTTTTATAAAAAATATCGAGAAAATTTTTATAATAAAAATTCGAAAAAAAATTTATACACATAAAAAATTTACGAAAAAAAGAAGTTTAGAAAAAAAATTTCAAAATTTTTTTTCAAAAAAAATGTTCGAAAAAAATATATATTTTCGAAAAAATTTGTAAAAATTTTCGAAAAATTTTTTTTTTTTTCGAAAAAAATTGTTCGAAAGAAAAAATTTTCGAAAAAAAGAAAAATATATTAAAACCACAGGGACGATTTTTGAAACTTCCTCAAACGATTCGTTACTAAATTTGACTAACGTTTGTTCCACCTAATAACTAGCGGTACAAACGTTTTGTTCAAGTTGAAAATATTTGAAAGTACATTGGTGATATCGGTAATAAAAAAGTAAATGGTTCATTGTGGTAAATTTCAGAAAGTACGTTGGTATTCTATGGCTTTTACCATCTTTTTACCATTTTAAGTTACAACCTCCATCCCAAAATTATTGTTCAAAGACAGTAAATACACAATTTAAGAAAAACTACATTAATTATTGTTTTGATTTTTACGAAAGTAAAAAAAAGTAGTTTTACCCTTTGATAATTAATAGAGTTTTTTTTTATTTTTGTAAATATTAATTTAAACTAAGAGTAATATGGTAAACTTAAACAAATTTAACTGTTATTTTAAGTAGTGGATAATTATTTTGGGAACAAAAAAAAGATGGACAATAAAATTGATACGAAAATAGTATTAATTTTGATAAGTTTAGTTAAACATTTAACAAGTATTTATGAGTGTATGATATATAAGTTATAAGCCGTTTATATAAAATTTGCATGACCTCAATTCATAAATTTAGTCAAACGCTTTTAAAGTTCTGTTAACAGTATTTATTGGATTTGTCTCATGTTTAGATAATTTTGTAACTAAAAAAATGCTTTGAAGAATTCGACTTTAGAATGTGATAAAAAGTTTAATTATACATGTTGGAGTAAAATTTACTAATTTAGTGAGTGTTTGTCTAAGCTTATCTGATCTTCGCGTTTGGGTAATGTTAATGTTTGTGTATACTGACCAACATGTAGTTTATTTAGTAGACTGACCAAGTCAAAATGTAGTTTATTCGGGTACTAGGAATAGGGTGACATTTATTCTTAGTGTAAGGGATTGACGTATTACCGCATGCATTAGAGTAGGAACTTATAAAGCGCGAGAAATCCTTCCAGGGGGTTTAGTGTCGAGTAGTGGGAACGTCGACACTTAGACAAGTATTTAGGATAGTTTGGGGCTTATTTCGGTTTATAATATAAGCTTCGACTCCAATCAATTTCGCCAAACATGCATTATATATATTAGGCAAAATTAACAAAAGAGTATGAGTTCATGATATATAAGTGATAAGCCGCTTAAATAATACTAGTACAAGCATAACTCCAATTAATGTTCATACATCTTTTTACCATTTTAAGTTACAACCTCCATCCCAAAATTATTGTTCAAAGACAGTAAATATACAATTTAAAAAAAATACATTAATTATTGTTTTGGTTTTTACGAAAGTCAAAAAAATATAGTTTTACCCTTTGATAATTAATAGAGTTTTCTTTTATTTTTGTAAATATTAATTTAAACTAAGAGTAATATGATAAACTTAAACAAATTTAACTGTTATTTTAAGTAGTGGACAATTATTTTGGTACCAAAAAAAAAAGATGGACAATAAAATTGATACGAAAATAGTATTAATTTTGATAAGTTTAGTTAAACATTTAACAAGTATTTATGAGTGTATGATATATAAGTTATAAGCCGTTTATATAAAATTTACATGAACTCAATTCATATATTTAGTCAAACGCTTTTAAAGTTATGTTAACAGTATTTATTGGATTTGTCTCATGTTTAGATAATTTTGTAACTAAAAAAATGCTTTGAAGAATTCGACTTTAGAATGTGATAAAAAGTTTAATTATACATGTTGGAGTAAAATTTACTAATTTAGTGAGTGTTTGTCTAAGCTTATCTGATCTTCGCGTTTGGGTAATGTTAATGTTTGTGTATACCGACCAACATGTAGTTTATTTAGTAGACTGACCAAGTCAAAATGTAGTTTATTCGGGTACTAGGAATAGGGTGACATCTATTATTAGTGTGAGAGATTGACGTATTATCGCATGCATTAGAGTAGGCACTTATAAAGTGTGAGAAATCCTTCTATGAGGGTTTAGTGTCGAACAATGGGAATGTTGACACTTAGACAGGTCTTTAGGATAGTTTGGGGCTTAATCACTATAAACTATATACTCGACCAAACGTGACCATGAGGGTTGGGATCATAGGAATTATAGGCTAAGTTACGACTACCAATCAAATTTGTTGCATTAGATAACGAATATCACTGTTTATGCAAAATGAGTCTAAATATCATAAACAAAAATAAGTCACTAAAAACTAATAGAACTAAGCTAGAAAAAGAAATACTTAAACTAAAAGAAAAAGTGTCAAGACTAAAGAAGAACAAAGAAATTGACATCGGGTGTACAACGTGTCAAAACCTTATAGTTGAAAACGAAGCTCTCGGACGACCTCGAATTTACCATTCTTAGACTATACACGATTGGGTTCTCTGCCCGTTAGTACGTTTGTTGTCCTTTAGGTAATCGAGTTTTACAAATTTAAAACTTGGTAATTGCACACATAAAACACGCATCATCCTTTTTGGTTATGCTCCGTGAGACTTGTACTTGGCAGGATATTCTTTACATATGCACATTTTTTCACTTTTTTTCAATTTCTTTGTCTTTTCTTCATTTTTTCAACTTTGGCTAACTAAGAATACAAAATACAACTTTGCACAAATATGAGCTAAAAAGCTCGTTAGTTTAACCAAATAGCATGCATAAAACACGGATAACGCTTATAAAAATATACTCGATTTGAGTGTTATCATATACTTTCCAAAACCGAATATTATAGTGACGATATATCTCCAATAGATGATCTTGAATTAGATAACGAATATCACTGTTTATGCAAAATGAGTCTAAATATCATAAACAAAAATAAGTCACCAAAAACTATTAGAACTAAGCTAGAAAAAGAAATACTTAAACTAAAAGAAAAAGTGTCAAGACTAAAGAAGAACAAAGAAATTGACATCGGGTGTACAACGTGTCAAAACCTTATAGTTGAAAACGAGAAACTCAAAGAGGAAGCATCTAAGCTTACTCAATTTGAAAAGAGTACTCATTCACTTGAGGAAATGTTAAGTTTTCAAAAACCCTTCGGCGATAAATTGGGTCTAGGATTTAATTCATTCGAAGCATCAACAAGCGGGACTAAACAAGTAAAATTTATAAAATCACTGAAAACTGAGACATCAGGTGACGGTCTCCAATTTATGAAGGACGGTCCCTTAATTGTCTCAGACGGTCCCATAATAAATAAGGGACCATCATTCTCTCAGTCCGCTGAAGAAAATAATTTTCATTTTTTAAGTCAAATTCGAGTCCGAAACCAAAACATATAACTACTAATAATGTTAAGGTTCTCGTTGCTAGTAATGATGAGGTTAAATGTTTTTACAAACCATCTTTAAAACCCGAAGTTGGATTTACAAAACCCGAAGCTAGATCAAAAACTCCACCTCTTAGGAGAACTAATAATTCTCATCATCGGTCTAAAACACCGCAACCTAGGAGAAACCTTAGGAGACAAAATTACCCAAATGTTTATCCCGTAACTTGGAACAATCTCCAACAACAAAGTTACGTACCTTGGGGAATTTGTCTGCCATTTCAACATACTAACCAAATGCAACAAATGCAAAGGATGTTTAATGCCAACAACTTTGGACCCATGAGACATTGGAGACCAAATGTTTGAGTTGTTATATAATTTAAATAGATATGCTTGGGAATTGAGTTGGAGCCCGACGAATGGATCAAAGATAATGGATGAACAAAGCACATGACGGGAAACCGAAAGATTTTCTCTACATACAAAGCATACAATGGAGGTAACTTAATTTTTGGTTGTAATCTACGCGGAAACATCATTGGCAAAGGTATGATTTCTCATGATTCCATAAATATTGCGAATGTTGAGCATGTAGATAACTTAGGATTTAGTTTTTTCTTAGTGTTAGTCAAATATGTGATAACAAGTGCAAGATAATATTTTTGAAGCACGATAGTAAAAAAACTAAGGATGGAAAGACCATAGGTAGAGGTATTAGAAAAAGTGGCTTATATGTGATAAAATTAGGAAATAAGCCGAAAGACAAAATTTGTCTTACAACAATTGATGAAAACTCTACCTTATGGCATAGGAGATTAGGTCACGCAAATATGCGTTTAATTCAATCTTTAGTGTCTAAGGAACTAGTTAGAAATTTACCTAAGCTTAAGTTTGATCAGCATATATGTGATGCTTTTAAAATTGTAAAACAAGCTCATGTTAGTCACAAAGCTAAGAATATGGTCACAACGACTAGATGCTTAGAACTTCTACATATGGATCTGTTCGGTCCATCCGTCATACGGAGTTATAGAGTAAATCGTTACACCTTAGTAATAGTAGACGAATACTCTATGTTTACTTGGATAATATTTCTTTAAAACAAAACCGAAGCTTTCGAGCAATTCAAGATTTTTAGTAAAAAAGTCCAAAATTTATTAGGTTGTTCAATAGTCTACATTAGGATGGATCATGGTCGGGAATTTGATAATGAAGTGCAATTCAGAGTTTATTGTGACTCTAATAGGATCACTCACAATTTCTATGCTCCACATACTCCACAATCAAATGGGATAGTAGAAAGGAAAAATAGCACTTTACAATAAATGAGTAGAACCATATTAAACGAACAATCCATACCATAAAAGTTTTCGTGCAACGCTATAGACACCTCAACTTATATACACAATAGGATTTTGATTAGACCTATATTAGGGAAAACACCATATGAGATCTTAAGAGGTAAGAAACCTACTCTAGATTATTTCAAATTATTTGGAAGGAAGTGCTTCATTCTAAATACAAAAGATTACCTCACCAAGTTTGACCCAAAGTCATACGGAGGTGTTTTCCTAGGATATTCTTAAAATAGTAAATCCTACATCATTCTTAACAAACACACAATGAAAGTCAAAAAGTCATAAAATGTGACATTTGATGAATGTCTTCCCTGCCTAAAACATCACCCTTGGTAGATGATGATTTAGTCGAAGAATAAGCTATTGATGCTAGTGAAAAGAAACCCTTAGGAAACAATATTGAAGATGAAACTTTAGAAATTGATGAAATAGTCAATATTAAGGAATCTATAAGTCATCCGTAAGATTACGTCATAGGAAACTTAAATTAAAGAACTCTTAGATTTCAAGCCTAAGACAAAAGTTTTTTTTTTTGTTTCCTCTCAATCATAGAACCTAAAAATTTCGGTGAAGCATTTAAGGACGAAGGCTGGGTAGTTGCCATGTAAGAAGAATTAAAGCAATTCACTATAAATGATGTTTGGGAGTTAGTACCACAACCTTAGTTTTTGACAATTATGGGAACTAAATGGGTATTTAGAAATAAGCTTGATGAAAATGGTGTCGTGTCTAGGAATAAGGCTCGATTAGTGGCACACGGCTATAATCAACAAAAAAACAAAAAGGTATAGATTATGATGAAATATTTGCTCCGGTAGCTAGATTAGAGTCTATTAGAATACTATTAACTTACGCTTGTGCACACGATTTTAAATTATATCAAATGGATGTGAAAAGTGCATTCATAAATGGTTTTATTAACGAGGAGGTATACGTAGCACAACCTTCAGGATTCGTTGATTTCAAAAAACCAAATCATGTTTATAAACTAAAGAAAGATTTATACGGTCTTAAGCAAGCTCCTAAAGCTTGGTACGATAGATTAAAAGCCAGTCTACTTAAACCTTAATATACCATGGGAATGGTAGATAATAAACTTTTCATGAAGAAACATAAGTCACATCTTATCTTTGTTCAAATATATGTCGACGACATTATATTCGATTCAACTTGTCAAGAGTTATGTGATGATAATGCTAAAATCATGCACGCCTAGTTTGAAATAAGCATGATGGGTGAATTAAATTTCTTCCTTGGTCTAAAAATAAAACAAATGGAAGATGGAATATTCTTTAATCAATCTAAATATATTAAGGATATGCTTAAGAAATTTATTCTAAAAGAGTCTAAACCAACTTAAACGCCCATGTCCCCGGATACAAAACTCACGAAGGATGAAAGAGGTGAGTTTATAGACAGTACTAAGTATAGGGGCATGATATACATTTTTTCAGGGTCATTTAACCCCCGAATGGATACAAATATCCTCATTTAATATGCTTAATCATTTCTTTTTGTGATTTTAGCATTTGGAAAGCATTTGGAGGAAATACATGCACTTTGGACTCAATTTGGGAAGAAACGATATAAGATTGAAACTCTACTCAAAGGCACTCAAGAATTCATTTAAAGAGCGTGGGGACATTGTTACATTTTCGTGTGATGACGTCAAAGTTCTTAAAGGACGACGTCAAGATTTATCCTAATGATGTCAAAGTAACCGACTCTAGAGAAGCCCACAGAAGATTCATGGGCTGATGACGTCACAAATAACAAGTGACGATGTCGCGAATTTTTTCCTATATATACGAACCTTAGTTTTTGTGTTTTAAGTGTGGAAAACTTGGGGAATGATTTTATATTTTGTAGGAGACGTTTTTAGGGTTTTATAACCATATTGTATTCATCATTACTCCATGTTTTATTGAAGTGAAGTTCCTTTATCCCTTTAACCTTTCAATATGTCTATGTATTGTTTGATTAAATGTTCTTCGCTTTCAATTAACATGTTAGGCTAAATTTATTAGTATTTGGTTATGATTGCATGAAAATTAGTTTGTAATTCCTTTTACTATTGCTTCTTGTTGATGGTGTGCACTTTAGGCTCTAGAAAGCTAGCTTCTTTAATTGAACGCGAAGACGTCTAGGGAAACGTGATTGTGTAGAAAGGATACCTTTAAAATAGTCTTCATACTACCTTGCTTTCATGAGGTTGATCTCCTTTTAAGTGTTTTATTGCGTGTGACCTATTGTTAGAAGCCTTGTAATAGTCTTCATACTACCTTACTTGTGTTTTGTCCTATTCAGTTATGACATAGAAAGTAGATTTGACAACCATGTTAGCCTTAAAATATGTCGACTTATACAGAATTACATTAGTTTAATAATAGACGGATACGCAAGGGCTAGTGATGACAAGTTAGGATAGTTGTGCGTATTTTAGGCTATATTTTCCCTTTCATACTTCCATAGAGGGGTGAGGATTCATATTGTATCATCTCCTAAGTGTGTGTGTGTGTGTGTGTTCTTTTCTCCTCTCCAAGACACACACACACTCACATCTTTCCTTTTCTATCATCTAATTTAATATGGCATACTTTTACTTTTACCCTCCCTAACCTCTTGATCGTTAGTAGTTAGTGAATTATTAATGTTATCAATTGGTATCAGAGCTAACCAGGGGTGTTTTGTGTTTGTAGTTTGCTTACTATGATGTTTCGTGGCTTATTCAGCTTATTTCGTGGCTTTTTGTTACGAAAAAGCTATCGGGGTTGTTTGGTTCATGCTTATTTTGATAAAAAGAAAGAAACTTTCTTTTTCTATCATGTTTTTGCTTATTTCTTATCATATTTAGTGGCCTATTTCATAACCAAACAGCTTATTTAAGCTTATATGGAAGATTTGTCTTATTTCATAGTTTATTAATAAGTGTTTGGAAAGTGCTTATTCCTCGAAAAGCTCAAATCTTTCTCTCTCAAAACTGTCGTTGCTTATTGTTTAGAAGTTTTCATGGCTTATTCTGTCATATCTTACCTTATTTGAAGCTTCTTTAGGCTTATTCGTGGGTTTTTGTGAAAAATAAGCAAAAGGACGAAAATTGTACTTTCCGCGGAATAAAGAGAAGTGGCAGCGAAATAAGGTCAAAATCCAGCGAAATACATTTCAACGTCTAGCAAAATAATAGGTTTAATTTTAGTAAAATACAATCCAACGAAATACAGACCAACGAAATACAGCCCAGCGGAATTCAGACCAACGAAATACAAGGTGGTTGACCGCGAAATACCAATTTTTCTTAACCCGCGGAATAACCAATTTTCCTTATCCCACGGAATACAAGTCTATTACCCACGAAATATGGTTTATCAAAGTTAACCCACGTAATATCAGCAATTTCTTTCCCGTGGATTACAGGTTCCTAAGTCAGTTATTCCGCGGTTTATCCAGGTTTTGAGAACACGCGGTTTACGGAAAACCCTTGTTTTTGATCCGCGCATAAGGTGGGATGAGACTGACTTTGGGCTTCAAATAAACAAGGCAATCAAAAAAAAAGACCAAAGCAAACACAACACTTT
>BQNB010068400.1:0-32939 GCA_026074375.1 Tanacetum coccineum | reverse complement strand
CAAATAAGCTCAAAATTAAAATTCAAGTTGTAACAGATGAAGACAAGCTCCTAATGAGCTTGTATTCAAAAATTAAAAAGCTAAAAACTAATAAAAGCTGCTGATATTTTAAGATCAAAATGGACAGTTTTGACTTATGAAAAAACTTAACAAAACTTGACAGAAAATTAACTCTAAAAAGGTGGTTTCAAAGGCTTTAGCCTAAAAAGCTCTTATGAGCAGTTTGTTACCAACAACTTCAAAGAAGCTTTTAGAAAAACCTCAAATCAATACTTAAGACCAAAAACTTTTGAAAACAGGTTTAAAAACAACTTAACAGGGCTTGACAAAGTCCAACAAATGACCCATATGGGTTTTTACACCTTTTTACCCACTTTGAACCACTATGCCAAACACCCCTTTAGGATTTTGAAAAACCTTTTTAAACTGTTTTTAAGAGATTTAAGCAATGGGTTTTGAACATAAATGATAAACAAGCAAGTTCAAGCAGAGATAAGCAAAAAAGAAAGAAAAAATAAGCAATTAAAATAAGCAAACAGTTATAAGCAAATTATGACAAATGAGTGTTTTGACTTAAAACTTAAACAAAGGACATTAATAAGCTAACAACAAAGGCAAATAAGCATTAATAAGATAAATAAGCAGGAAAAAGCATGAATAAGCCAGAAATAAGCTATTGCTACAGTAAAATGCAAAAATCTAAATGGAACACTTACCAAACGGGTCCACAAGATTTTGTTGTATAGACCTAACTCTAATCCTAACAAACCCCTTGGTCTCATAAGCTTTCTGAATCAGAATCAAACCAAAGCAATCCTTAATACACCTTCGCTCCTTGTTTGCTTTCTCTTTTTTTTATATTTGTTTGTTTATTTTTGATATTTTGAAGAATTTGAAAAAACAGCTTTTATAAAACTTTTTTAATGACTTAATTAAAAGATTATATTTTAGCTTAAACAACAGTTATTTTAAAGACAATAATTTAAAAGACATGATTTTAAAGATAAAACGTGAATGCTAGAAAATTTTAAATGCAAGAAATTTAAATGACAAGAATTAAAAGACAGTTAAAGTAAAAAGCAATTATTAAAATGGTACAAACTTTGTTACAAGCTTTTGCCTTGATTACAAAAATTCGACACCCTTTTCTTAAGCTACAAAACACATCTATTTATACTAAAAGCTTGTGACCGAGTCTTCATTGTTGTGTATTTGTTGTGTTTTCTTTGTGAGGAGATGCATAACTTAATCTTGGCCCTTGGTTTTGTGTGTCCTCCAAGCAAAATGATCAAAGCCCTTCGTTTCCATAGCCAATGGGGGTAAGTAAGGATTGTTAAGGTGGCAATGGGGTAGGGTGAGATGGGAGTTATGGTTTTTGGCTTGGTGTTGCAGGTATGGACAAAGAGACAGATGAATAGTGGTTAATGGTGTTTGGCGGGAAGTGAGAGTACTATAGGCTGTTTGTAAAGTGACAGGGTATGAGTTTCAGGTATTGGCAAAAAGAACCCCTTCCTCAAATTTATATGTAGGTTAACAGTTTAGTCCCTTGTGGTGGGAAACTTTTGGATTTTTGCAAATAAGTCCTTGATAGTTATAGAGTGATTACCTACATGGTCCTTGTGGTTAATCGAAGTTAAGGGTTAAGGAGTTTATGAGGCTTTGCTCTACGGTTATAAAAGCTTTTGGGCTTTTTATGTTTGTTTTGGCACCTTGTTATAATGGAAAATGAATTTGGGCCTTTTTCTTCATTTTGGGCTTTAAAGTCTTCACATAATACACTAAAGGGCTTATCCGGCTCATTAGATGGGTACATGTGGCCCATTAAGTATTTTCTTCGATATTGCTTCGGTTTTGACTGTTGACCATGTCGGGGTTGACTTTGACTTTGACTTTCTTGGACTTTGGCTTTGATTTGACTTTGTATTTTCCACGCTTTTCCATTCCGTGCTCGGTTTTGTCATTTTTGGCTTTGTTTTTCGTCCTTTTGTCGGATATCCGTTTCCTGCACAATATATAAGTGAAAACATACACAACTACCAATGTATTTTTGGTCATTTAAGTCCGGTTTTGATGGAAAACGGTATGTGTAATTAAGCACATACCATAAGACTTATACACAAGAAGTTTTACAACTCCCTAGATAGTGCACCTAATCGTTGTAGTGTAGTATAGGCAAGACTCAGGGTTTGTTTATAGTTCCACTCAGGGGAATAGGTTGGGAGGCTTGAGCATGTCTAACAGAATTACTAAGGGTTAAGGAAAAGATTATTTTTGTATTTTATATTTTATGGGGAAAGCAAGGAAATCATATATTGGAAGAGGTGGATGGGTTTAGCTATTAAACTATATATATCTATAGCTACTGGTGATAACAATAAGATAAAAGATTGTGTTTATTTAATCATGTATTACTCCATAATTGCTTCTCCTAGTGTTATTGCCTTGTCACACTTGTGATGATCTGTGTAAACTATTTCTAAGCATGAAGAATTTACACGAACCTGCCGTCTAATTAGTATGCCGTTAGAGCAACGCACATGCGAGGTAGTATGAAGACTATTACACGGCCCCTAAGAGTTTACTAAGTGCATGTGAAATATATTAAGAGTTAATCAACCATATTAGGGGGCAAGGTAGTATAAAGAATATTACCCGGGGGGGGGGGGGGGGGATGGTATACTTTTACATTAATTTACATTTCTTAGATATATCAACAGCGATGCAGACAAAAGCTGGTTTTCTATGACCTAATGTCACACCCCCAAACGGGGCCTAGTCAGAAACACGTGTTCGGGGGTGTGACGTCATAATAAACATTCCACAAGATACAAAGAAAGGCCTCTAAGGGTACGTTTGAAAATCCAACATCATTGCATTAATTAAAATAGTTAAAGGTTTGGACATAGTTTAAAGGGTTAAATATGCGAAAGCGATAAAAGTTTTAGAAATTGACAACGATGTTTAAACAGTAGATAATAGCATTTCTTGAAAATCGGCCCAATGCATAGCGACACCAAATAGCAAGCAAAGACATCCACAGCTAAGCACCTGAGAAAAACATGCTAAAACGGTCAACATAAAGTTGAGTGAATTCATAGGTTTGAATTTAATATTAAAAGTGGACCACAAGTTCACAGTACGCACGTGACAGTTATAACAGATACAACTTCACATATAAAAAAAATGTATATTTTATGTTGAACTAAGCTCATGACACCGAATCTCAATTAATGGACAAGCACTTTTTATGCCAAATAGTATTCACACGCCTAAAGGTATTTTTTTTCTGACCAAGATAACCTATTGACATACCGACAATGGTATATATCCGTTTGTTCGGGCTTCCGAATTAGTAAGGCTAACATACCCGGACAAGATAATTACTCCCAATAGATCTATTTATAACATTCACGCTCATTTAACTAGTACGGTCGGTTAAGCAATTAACGTTAATGATATTCGGCATTAGTGGTCTTATTCTCACTACTTTGGCACACGTAATCAGGAAAGGAATAGTAAAGTAACCCGTGTCATAGTTTGAAAACAAGCAATGTTTCTCACCCCAAAATAGTAAAGTAAAAGTAGTAAAATATAGGGCTATGAACTCACCTTAGCAAAATGAGCAAACGATAATCACGCAAGTAAAAGGTGATATAGAAATCTAGCAGCTACCTAGAATAATAACGCGTTTTAGAAACACGGAAAGTATGCCAAGAATTGCACAATATGTTCATCACCAAAAGACATCCTTGTGTGTTTGCTTTAGTTTGTTTAACAAAACATGATGAAATGAAATCATATAGTTTTTCGTTAAGTTTTGGCGTTTAACCAAAAATTACTATTTTTAGAAAGTTTCTATTTTAGGAAAGTTTTTAGTTTCGGGACGTTAATACCGTCCCCTACATTTGTTAAGTTTCCATAATTCAAAACGCACTAACTAGCCTTAATTACTTAACTTCTATGTCCGTTTCGCTAAATTCTTACCAAACTTACTATTTTAGTAACTTTATCGCTTTTCCTAAATATGCTAACGACGTCTTTAAATGATACTAATCAATAGGTATGTGTTACTATATGTTTTGCTAGTGTTTAGAAAGTTAAAAAATGTCTGAAAACTCATTTTACTATTCATATCAGCACACTATTCACTTGGTTTTGTCAAAAAATGTTTCAAGTTTCATTTGGCTATAACTTGGTCGTTTTAAATCCAATTTTAATTGCGACCGTTTTTAAAGTGTGATATATGAAAAACTATCTATTCGAAACGAGCTCTTCAAAAACTACTTTTACGCCTAATGAAAACGTTTTTGGGTCGACCAAAACCTCATAGCAAATTTAGGACAGCAAGCACTTTTTGTCAAAAACACAACCAAAATCCACCCAAACTTCACAATAGTGCCTAATATAGCCTAATCTCCTTTCACAACTAAACCACAACAAAACCACACCTAAATCTAACCTAATCCTTTTATTTCTATTGTTGCAACACTCATCAACTCTCATCTCACCAAGAACATAATATTTAACTAGTAAAATAAGGTAGTATCATTATTTATGAAATCTTGTCTTTAAAATCTTTCAAAAATTGAAACACAACATATGGATGTATGGATCTTGAACATATAAGAAGAACATAAGGAAAACCACAAGTAAAGATTCAAGATACTTACAAGAATGAAGAACAAGAAGTGGTAACACAAGATCTATACCCAAAATCACTAGATCTTGAAAAATCCCAAATAATAACCAAACCCTAATTTGTAGATCTTGAAGAAAACCCTTAAATCAAAGAATCAATACTTGCTAACACCTTAGATGTTCTTAGAAATGAACTTGGAATGAGTGAATCTTGATAAAAATCAAAGATATAAAAAGTATATGTGTGTGTGGTGGTGGCCGTGGGTTTCAAGAAGAGAGGGAGAGAAGAGATTTTTGTTGGTGGCATTGGAATGAGATGATAACCTAATGTTGTGATATGAGATGTATTTATAGGGTGAGTGTTAGGGTTTTAGGGTAAGACTTGTCCAAGTTAAATAACCAACACACACTAAAGTGTGTGTATGTGTTTGTGGGTTCGGTTGGGTGCAAGCAAAAAGGGAGACCACAACATTTTTCTAGCAAGGTTCAAGTATCAAGTGTAAGGTTAGTCAAATGAGGTCAAATGTACAAGTAAAAGTGTGTAAGAATGCATTTTTCTTGGCTTGGATGGGTGAGTGTGCATGAAGTGGACTTCCTCATGTGTCACTTTTATACACATGCATGGGAAGTTTAAGAAAAGATGCCTTTGATTTAATTTCAAGGCTTATGCTTGCATTTGGATTGAGTTTAGGCGTCCAATACATATCAAGAGGGAAGGGTGAATGAAATTGTTGACTTTAGAATATGAGATGGACGATAACTAAAGTTTACACGAAAAGATTTCGAGTTTCTGGGGTTTCGTTAGGTCAAAAACGTGAAAAACGTTAAAGCTTAAAAATAAATATCAGGAGTGATCGTAAACTAGGAAAAACTTAGAAAAGGTAAAATAACTCATAAAATATCTAAACTAATGAATATCCGATGCCGAAACGTGTCCGATGATGTTTTTCAGACTTACGCGGGTTTACTTCCCGGTAAACCGCCAGATTCAAACGTAACGTATAAAAGTCAAAAATAATTGTCAGATAAGTTTAAAATATTGATCTGAAAATCTCAGGGTGTGACATTCTTCCCCTGTTAAATAAGCTTTATCCTCAAAGCTTAAGACGTGGATGTAGGATTAGCGAAAAGATGAGGGTACTTTTTCTTCATTTGGTCCTCGTGCTCCCAAGTAAACTAGGGTCCATGTCTCAAATTCCATCGGACCTTTACGATTGGAATGCGGCTTTGCTTCAGCCATTTAACTTCTCGATCCATAATTTCAACTGGTTCTTCAATGAAATGGAGCTTGTCGTCAATATGGATTTCTTCTAACGGAATAGCTAGGGGTTCATCTACGAAACACTTCTTCAGATTGGAAACATGAAAAGTACTATGAACTCAGCTTAACTGCTCTGGAAGTTCAAGTCGATAAGCAAGCATTCCCACTTTAGCAATAATCCTAAAAGGTCCTATATAATGAGGGTTCAGCTTCCCCAGTTTGCCGAAACGTATCACCCCTTTCCATGGCGACACTTTCAACATGACCTTGTCTCCAACCTCAAATTCTAATGGCTTACGCTCCTATCGGCATAGCTCTTCTGCCTATCTCGAGCAGCTTGAATTCTCTTTTTGATTTGAATGATCTTCTCAATTGTTTCGTGAATAATTTCCGGACCAGTGAGTTGAGCGTCTCCAACCTCAGCCCAACAAATAGGTGATCTACATTTTTGGCCGTAGAGAGCTTCAAACGGTGCAGCCTTGATACTAGTGTGATAAATGTTATTGTAAGAAAACTCTACCAAAGGTAGGTGTCTATCCCAACCTTTCCCAAAATCTATCACACAAGCACGTAGCATGTCCTCTAAGGTTTGGATGGTTCTCTCACTCTGACCATCAGTCTGTGGATGGTAAGCCGTACTCATATCCAATTAAGTACCTAGGGCTTTGTTCAGTGATTTCCATAAATGAGAGGTAAACTTACTGTCTCGATCAGAAATAATCAAAACTGGCACTCCATGCCTCGAGACTACTTCCTTCAAGTATTGTCTCGTCAACTTCTCCATTGAGTCGGTTTCCTTCATTGGTAAGAAATGAGCAGATTTTGTGAGTCGGTCAATAATTACCCAAATTGTATCTTGACCAGTTGATGTTTTTGGTAACTTAGTTACGAAATCCATAGTAATGTTTTCCCACTTCCATACTGGGATCACGGGTTGAACTAACAAACCGGATGGTTTTTGGCATTCGGCCTTGACTTTGGCACATGTCAAACATTTACTGACGTAGGTGGCAATCTCAGCCTTCATATTCGGCCACCAATACAGCTTCTTTAAATCTTGGTACATCTTGTCTGATCCAGGATGTACTGAATACTTTGACTTATGCGACTCATGCATAATCAGTTCCCTTAAATTACCTCGACAAGGTATCCAACTTCTCCTATTTAAGCACAACGTTCCATCAGCACGTGGCTCTAGCTTCTTAATCATACCACACAGATCTTTTGTTCCATAATTCTCCTCCTTTCTCGCCTCAACCTGAGCTTCTAAGATCTGCACAGGGAGGTTTAGAATAATCATCAAAACTAAAGCTCAAACTCGTAGTGGTTTAAGCCGTTCCTTTCGGCTCAAGGCATCCGCCACCACGTTTGCTTTTCCTGGATGATAACGTATCTCGCAGTCGTAATCACTCAAAAACTCTAACCATCTACGTTATCTCATGTTCAACTCATTCTGATCTAGAATATGTTGCAAACTCTTGTGATCAGTGAACACAATGCATTTCGTGTCGTACAAATAATGTCTCTACATTTTGAGAGCGAACACTACAACTCCAAGCTCTAAGTCATGTGTAGTGTAATTCTTCTCATGAATCTTAAGTTGGCGTGACGCGTAGGCTATGACCTTCTCCCTTTGCATCAAAACTGCGCCTAATCCTTTACGAGAAGCATCACAGTAAACCATGAAGTTTTCACTACCTTCGGGTAAAGCCAAAATTGGTGCACTATACAACTTCTGCTTCAACAGTTGAAATGCAGCTTCTGCCTTTTCACTCCAATCAAACTTCACGTTCTTTTGAGTCAGCTTCATCATAGGCTTGGCAATTTTTGAGAAACCTTTGATAAATCATCGGTAATAGCCAGCAAGACCTAGAAATTGACGAATCTCTGTCGGAGTCTTGGGCGATGCCCAATCCTTGATTGACTCAATCTTAGCCGGGTCCACGTGAATGCCCTCACTATCAATCACGTGACCAAGAAATTGTACCTTCGACAGCCAAAATTCACACTTTGAAAACTTGGCGTACAATTCCTCCTTCTTAAGTAACTCCAAAATTAACTTAAGGTGTTCTGCGTGCTCTTCTTTGCTCTTGGAGTAGATCAAGATGTCATCAATAAAAACGATCACGAATATATCTAGGTACGGTTTGCACACCCGATTCATCAGATCCATGAATACCGTCGGTGGGCTGGTTAGTCCAAACGGCATCACTTGAAACTCATAGTGACCGTAGCGTGTCCTAAACGCTGTCTTTGGAATGTATTCCTCTCGAACTCTGAGTTGATGATAACCAGATCTCAGGTCGATCTTAGAGTAGACTCTTGATCCTTGCAACTGATCAAACAGGTCGTCGATTCTCGGAAGTGGATATCGGTTCTTCACCGTCAACTTGTTCAGTTCACGGTAATCGATACACATCCGAAAAGATCCATCTTTCTTTTTGACAAACAAGACCGGGGCTCCCCAGGGTGAGGAACTCTGTCTTATAAATCCCTTGTCAGAAAGTTCTTGTAATTGAGTAGACAATTTTTGCAATTCCGACAGTGCTAATCTATACGGAGCTCGTGCCACAGGTGCAGCACCAGGGACCAAGTCAATTTGAAATTCAACTTGTCGCGTTGGCGGTAATCCAGGTAAGTCCTCTAGAAAGACCTTCGAAAAGTCCCGTACAGTCGACACGTCCTCAAGTCGCTTCTCCTCCAACTTGTTCTCGATTTCCTTCTCCGTAACTTATGCCAGAAAAATTAGGCAACCTCTCTTAATATATTTCTGAGTCTTAGTGCACGATATATAGCTCAACTTCGACTTGTGATCGACACCCTACTTACTATGAAACTACTACCGATCGGGTACACTGCCCGTTAAAGTGTTGTTTTTAGTTGAGTCGGCAAAATATAAATTTAAAACTTGAAACAATAAAATATACACCACACAATGGCACATCAATTTTTAGCGCCGTTGCCGGGGATTGAAAATTAATCTTGATTTTTATTTTGATATTTTGGTTTTTAACATTAGATTAGATCTAACCCTTAGGATTAGTTTAATTTAGATTAGTGTATATTCTTGTATATTTTGAATATTTGTCATTAATTGTTTGCTTGTTTATATTTGTGTGTTTAATTGTTTGCGTATTTAATTATTTTTCTTGAATACACTGTTCTGGTCGACGGTTGAATATGGCGTATCCACTTCCACTGGATACGGCGTATCCAGTTCTCTGTTAAATACAGCGTATTCATCCCAACAGATTAATTGCGTATCTTCTTTCCTGTATGGATATGGCATATTGATCACTGATAAAATTCTTGGAACTTTTAAGCCAATTTTTTTTAATACCCTGCTGGTTCTACTGATAATTTTCTGGGTATTTTCCAGTAAGAATGACAAAGGTTATCAAAGGAGAGTTCGAGAAAATAAGGGATATTAAGGTCAAAGATGATTTGTTCGCTTGCGATTCACCACTTGAAGTTTTTAACTGTGAACTCAGTCGATTAAGCAAAATGGATGACGCCATACCCTTTATTCCTCACATATGCAGTTAAAAAAATTGCTAAACCCATCCAAGTGACCATTAAGCAGTCAAGCCCCCCCCACTCCGCTCTCATCACCTCTGTGTGAGCATGAAGCTGAGGATAGGGGATTTGATCCGTTGATATTGCATTTACTGAATGGTTAGGATCAAAGTTTTTCAACTACAAAACAATGGATCATTATACTATGAAAGCATTATGGATTTACTGGATCAGAGGAGATGATGAGGTAGAGCTCGCTGATGAAGAATTTTCTGATAATGAAGATGAAATTGCTGAAGTCTTTAGATCGGCACTTTATATATTTGTATACGTGAAACCTTATCTGTTCAGATTCAACGATTTGAATATCTTTATAGGTAGTTCGGACTTACTTACAAAGGATATTATGGGGTTTAAAACCTATGATGATTACAAAGACGACTGGATCTACGAATGGAATAAGGATTGACCATGGTTGTGTGAACCATAGGACTAACACTGGAGTTTGGACAGAACCGCAGCCAGTCATACATACTTTTCAAGCCTTTCAATTATAAAATTGGGTGTTCGGAATGGCCAACATGTAGTTGGATGAATGATGGATACTGTAATGAAGGAAACTTACCTGGAATATTTATTATTGAAAATCAACTCCGTTATCAAGATTATGAGTGGTACGAAGCTTTGGAAGATAGTAAGCTTAAAGATGAAGCTTTAAGAAACAAGGCTATCATGGAAGGATCTATCAAAGATGATAATGATGAGTCAAAGTTTGAACAACTGAGTTGATGGGACATAATACAAATATGATGATAATCTACCCAAGACAATCATGAAGATAATGAAAGAGAAGAATTATGTGAAGTTCATGAGCCACCGGTATGCACGATACAAAGATTTGAGATGATAAAGTATTCATTTGGACAAGGCGAAGAATATATTGCTATTAAATAAGATGAATACGACAATCTAGCAAGAACAAGCAATAATGCATGTCGTACGTATCAGGAAATCTTTCGTATGGTGGATGAAGGATGGATGGTGACTAGAGCTGAGTAAAAGGAAGCTGAAGAAAAGTCTAACTTAAAGACTTCGCTGTAAACAAAAGTGCTTCCTAGGAGATAACCCGAAATGTTATTTAAATTTGTTATCGAGTTTGTCTTCCCAGACTTTAATACGGCGTATCCGTTCCACCCCATACGGCGTATTGACTGTCTGGACGGTATCAGTCTTTATCTTTTGATGCACTTTAAAAACATTATTGTCAGTTCTGCGAATACTCCATATTCAATTATTTGATACGCCGTATCCACAGACCGACCCGTATTTAGTTTGTTTTAGTTTAGTTTAAATTAACCGTAGGTACCAAGATAGGAATGCACCTATTTTTCCTATATCTTACGCATGACCTCGTGAAGGAAATATCGACGAATATTGGTGGAGAATTTACGAATCTGGAAATCGTGAAGTGTTAGAGTCTTGAAACCTTAAGACGGCTTTTCAACACAAAATTTTGCTCATAAACGCAAATGGAGAATCTACCGAGCAAAAATCAGGGGAGTTTCTCATTCTAATTCTTTTTAAATTCCCGTATTTAATGTTTTATATATACAACGAGAACATTGTATAATTCAAGTAGGGGGATGGAATTAGAATGTTTACTTGTCTAAATTTTCACAATAAAAAGCTTAAATTATGCTCAAATTTAAAATTTTTTCAAGCATACTTTTATGAAATTACTTGTTACATAACCCGCACACAATAACCCTTGTTAGATATTATAAGGATTTAACCTTTCCATTTCTAATGTTTACCCAAAATCTACAATAATATGAGTGTGCATGTGATTATTTGTCAGACTTTATGGAAATGGCTTGGTATATCTATTGAGGCGCAATCAATAATGAGTATTATGGAATTAATTGGAGTAACTTGTTTAAATAGGTAAATCTTAAGATTACAACCAAATTGCCTTTACATGTTGTTTATTAACTAACTACACCGGTTAGTTAACCTCCCGTTAAACCCTTCCACTTTCATCTTTAGAGTGTTGATTCCAATAGAATAATCGTAGAGCCAATCCTTTAGGATATTCTACACCAAAGTTTTGTATCAGTTTTACACCCTTTACACCTTAACTTCCTGTTAGATTAAAGTTTAATTTTCAGGTGCTATTGCTTAACGTGTACAGTTTGTATTTCCGAGTCTTGTGTCATTTTTCTATCTTTGGTGCGGTGGAAATTTGCACATTGCAAATGGGTATTGTATATTAGTGTCAAATGCTCATCGTGATTTTACTACCGTAACATTTTTTGGTGAAACCGAAGAACGAAGAAATTACCGAAGGAATTATCCGGAATTATTATGATGGTGAAGATGGTGAAACCTCACCGAGACTTGAAGAATAGTTTGGTAAAAAAAATGGAAAAAATAAGAAAAAAAAAGAGAAAGATATAGAAAGTTTGAAGATAATCGTTTTGCAAAAAAATCATTTACCGAGGAATTATTCGAATGATCGATTATTCATTGTTTATGTTTATAAGTCATGTGTAGAGTATTATACAAAGGTGGAAGATTTCGGCTATTGCCTGTAAAGTATGTAAAGTTTTGGGATGATTGGGAAGTTGATCGTTACAGGAACGCCAACTTAGGTTGATTGTTTTTGATCTATGATCAAGACGTTGTAAATAGTTGTGTCTTTGTCATAATAAAAGTTCAGAAATAAGTGTCTAGCAACTTGATATCTTAAGTCTTAGTATATTTGTTTCTTGGATTTTTATTTAACAACAATTTGCTTCCCTCTCACCTAATGATTAGCCGCTGGTTTTACGCGAATGAGGATGTGATCGAGCGTGCATGTCTATTCTGTCGTTACGGCCATGTATGCATGTCTCAGCTGCCTCGTTGGTTTACGACTTTTGGTGAAAGTTAGAAGGTTCCTACCATATATCATTCTTTATCCTAACCATTGGTTAAATTCGAATGGGGATGTGATCGAACACACATGTCTATCCCAGTGTTCCGGGTGTGTGTGTGTGTGCTTTAGCTGCCTTCTTGGAGTGGTACGTCTGGTGAAAGATTGTAGAATGATCAAACCGTACGCCTTTCCATACAAAAACCCATATTTACCTTTATAAACTTGTTACTCCTTGGGTTTATTAGTGGAGATGTGTATCCTTGCCAAGCTTATGATAAAATACTCGTCACGACCGAGAAATTGAGCGAATTAGTTACATGTTACCAAATAGATTAGTTGACTGATTTGAGTGTTTTCATCTTGCTATTTCTTGAGGTGATTGGGTGTGTACTTGTAATAGATCAAATAAGTGATTTAACGGAAAATATCCTTAAGGGATTCATTTTTATAAACTTCTAAAGGCTACTTGAGGACAAGTAGGATTCAAGTGGGGGGATATTTGATGACATCAAATAACATCTATTTTATAGCATCATTTATCCTACGATATTAACCCATTTTGTATAGTTATTGCAAAGAATTATTACTTAATCGTTTATATTTGAGAATTGCAGTAATTATTGTGTAATTGGTGAAATTAGCAAAAGGCGGCATTCTGGAGCTTAAATGAAGATATTTGAAGATTACTGTTCTGAAGACCAATACGCTGTATCCATCAAGGAAGATAACGGAATATCTATGCCTGCACTCACAAGGACACATAAGGAATGAAGATAATACGCCATATTCCTGAGACTCAATACCGTACTCGACAAGTGAGATGTGTATGATATCAATATTATATTTTGGAAAGATATCAAAAGTGGTCCCTACTCTAAGTTTTCACCACATATATGCAGGATCCAATACATGGTTACGCCGTTATCCAAATGACTTCAGACCTTATAAATAGAAAAACTCAAAAATGAGGGTTTTAAGTGTGCTAAATCATATTCTCGATACCTATTAAACCACATAAGTTGATTTTCAGTGAAAAAAAAGAGCAGAAGAGGTCGGAGGACAAACGTATTTCAATTAACATAGTAGGGATCGTGTAATTACATATACTTTTGTAATCATTCAGTGTTGGTATTATTATTAATCAGGTTGTTTACATTGGTACAATTATTTAATCTTGTTATTATTTTGACGTTTGAAGGTCTAAATACCTTAGGGTATTTAGCCTATTATTATTGAAGATCTGAATGTTTGGTATTTGTTTATATCGAATTTCTTGATTTATGTTGAGTGCTTGTTTATGTTTATCATTTTTACTTGTTTTACGCGCTTTTGTTATGCGGACCTATCATATAAAATGGATCTAGCAAAGTGGTCAAGAGATCTAGAGTCAGGAGAGCTCTCCATATAGTAATTTTATACATCTAGAATAATAGTTACACAAGTATTGTCCTTCTAAGTCTGTGTCTTCGGGCTTAACTAGTTATTTGGATATTGCCGATGGTTTATTGATCGTGTTGACTAGCAGGTGACCTAGATAATTCAATTAATAACGTTCTGATTCCATTAGATAGTTGGACAAGTGGATACTAGTTATAGATTGGCCATTAAGCGGTAAGTGGGTAAAGTCTCTATGAGCTAGGGTTTAACAAGATCACCATTGCTTTAATCCTTAAGATAGATTATAATCAGCAAATAAGGATGCTTTAAGCGGATGCTTTAATTGTGATAGAATTAATGTGTCTAGGTTCTTAAGATGATGTAAACACTAAATCTAAAGAATGATATTCCACCTCGGGGAAGAAAATCATTGCACTAATAAATAAAACCATCGTTCTAATAGGTTAATAATGGTTAATATAGTTTTATTATATAAGGTTCGACCGCTCTTTTATCCTTTGTCTACTAGCTTGCGTGGGTAACAGTGTCTTGAATTGTTTGTAGTCACCAACCAAACCGTGCCAGTCTCTTAGGCTGAAAACCCCCCCCCTTTTCACGCTTGAAATAGGATATTACACTGACATAGGTTTAACATAGGATAGAATAGAATGAACAATAGATTATATAACACCAAGATATAATTAAATTGATAGATTTAATCTTGCTTCAGTGTTTGACCACTTAACTACACATGAAACTACACCGATAGGGTAAAAACTGCCGTTAAAGTGTTGCTTTTGTTGAGTTAGCTAAAATATAAATTTAAAACTGGATATACATAAAATATTACAACCCACAAACGGACACATCAGTTGTTCTAAATGCTCTTCCTTACCTCCTTGGGAGTAGATCAAGATGTCATCAATAAAAAACGTTTCATGAATTTATCTAAGTATGATTTGCACACCCAATTCATCAAGTCCATGAATACTGCCGGTGTGTTAGTCAATCCAAATGCTTTTACTTAGAATGGTAGTGGAACAGGAGTCTAAACGCCGTCTTTGGAATGTCCTCGTCACGAACTCTGAGTTGGTGGTAACCAAACCTTAAGTCGATCTTTAAGTAACAATTGATCCTTGTAACTGATCAAATAAGTCGTCGATTCTCGGGAGTGGGTATCGATTCTTCACAGTCAGCTTGTTCAGCTCGCGGTAGTGAATACACATCCAAAAAGATCCATTTTCTTTTTGACAAAACAAAGACACTGGGTCACCAGGGTGAGGAGGAACACGGTCTTATAAATCCTTCTCAGAAAGTTCTTGTAGTTGAGTAGACGGTTCTTGCAGGTCTGAGGTGCTTAATATATATGGGGCTCGTGCCACAGGAGCAGCACTTGGGACTAAGTCGATTTGAAATTCAACTTGTCGCGTTGGAGGTAATCCTGGCAAGTCTTCTGGAAAGACCTCCAGGAAGTCCTGTACAGTTGGCACGTCCTCAAGTCGCTTCTCCACTGACTTGTTTTCGGCTTCCTCCCTCATAACTTATGCCAGAAAAATTAGGCAACCTCTCTTAATATATTTCTGAGTTTTAGTGCACAATATAATGCTCAACTTAGACTTCTCTCCTTTGCCGCCTTTATCACCTTGAACTGTCAAAACTTCATCTCCATAAGGAATCCGTATATTCTTTTCATCACACATGATCACCGCATGATGGTTCGCTAACCAATCCATGCCGATGATGACGTCAAAACTACCAAGTTCTACTGGCATTAGGTCAATATTGAATAGGTGACATAACAATCCTAACGTACAGCCTCTAAGTATGGTATTAGTTTCAGAAATTCTTTCGTAGGCTAATTCGACAGCATAGCTAACATCTAAAGTATCAGGGGTTATATCAAGTAAGGTACTAAAAGTAGTCGACACAAAACTTTGATCGGCGCCTGAATCAAATAACATAGAAGCATAATGGTTATTGAGAAGAAACGTACCATTGACGACATTCAAATCGGGGTTAGCGTCTCCTCCACCCAGCACATATGCATTTCCTCTTGCCTCACCAACACCATTCTTGTTCCCAGTTTTGTTTCCACGGTTTTGATCTTTCAGCTTTGGGCAATCACTCCTGTAGTGTCCTTGCCTTCCACACTCGAAACAGGTAACAACCCTTGATCTCACTACCTTGACCACTCGGAAGAAGTAGTGGAATTTATTGACCTTACATATCCCGGGGTTTTTTAAATGCCCAACCTTGTTAAACTTCCCGACATCTCACAGTGCATGGCCACCTTCATGATGAAGTTCACTTGTTGCAGAGAAAGGGCAAAACAATCAATTATACGATTTTCTTATCATGTTGCTAGCCATATAGGCTCTTTGCACATTTGACCCTCTTTAACATTTGGCCTTTTTATGATGGTGGTTGCTGCCCACGGTTGTCTCTCTGGTTGACCTCCAACTTTCTTTTGTTCTCAACATATTTTTCATTGCATACCCCTTCAACTTTTGATCCATTAAATTGTTGGCAATACGAAATAGCTATCTTGGAGTCTTGTAGGATTCGAAGCAACATATTTACTTCCTTGGATGTTATCGGGGAGGAACTCCAATAAAATTCTCCAACCCGAATCCTACTACTACAGGTCACCATACTTGGTGCACAACATAGTTAATTCTTGAAATCTCTAAGTATAAGCAACCAAATCATTGTTTTTCACGGTTAGGTTCCACAATTCAGATTCCATCTTTTGAATTTCATTTCTTGGGTAATACACTTCAGCCATTAACTTCATGAGCTCTCTCCATGACATGGCGAATGCAACATCAGTTCTAACGGTTCTCTTATGTGAGTTCCACCAAGTTAGAGCACTATTCAACAAGGTGCAAGTAGCATACTTAACTTGGTATTTCTCTAGACAATTGCTGATATGGAACACTATTTCCATCTTCTCAAACCACATTATCAACCCGACAACTCCTTTCGTTCCCTTGAAGTTAAGTGGTTGACACTTCATGAAGTCTTGGTATGTACACTCTCGAACAATATGCATAGCATCCCTAATATTCTCATTTGGATTTCCATTTCCACCATTTCCATCACCACCATTTCCATTTCTACCATTTCCATTATCGTCGTCACTGCTATTTTGGCTTTGACTTTTAGCCTCGAGAGCATTTGCAGCACGGGTCGCTTCATAAGCAGTTAACGCTTCTGGATTCTACTATACTATTGTTTCTATATTTGACTTATGCGTCATTTTATTATATATTCTTCTTCTAATTGTACACCGTTATTCTAGGTCGTGGTTAGAAGTTCTTGACAATCTCTTAACTAAACCTTTTATATATATAATATATAATAAAATATATATAATAAGTATAATCTAAAAATAATCAATGAAACCGAGAAGTAGTATAGAATATTCCCGGGTCGTTTATCCCCAACGAGGTTGTGCTTGAAAATCGGTACAGTCGAAAAATTGGAGTTTGAATGAGATTAATGATTTGGGAGTTTAGAAAGCTAAATTAATCAATAATAAGCAAAAACGATTGGGAAAAACCTAAAAATTACGAAATTAAACTGAAAAACGAGAGCAGGAATCCCGAACAAGGGGTCAAAAACCTAAAATCTTAAAAATTAACCCTACAAATTTTTTTTACTTCTAATCTACTCTAGGTGACTAATAATGAAGAATGAAAAAGACTAGACCGAAAACGGAGTTAAAACGAGCTTTAAAATGAAAAAACAAAAACGGGGCTAAATCCCGTTCTTTAAAAAGTAAGATTTTGCAAAAACGACCCTACGAAAGATTTTCTATTTTTCCTAAGTGAAAACTGATAAAAGAAAATTTTCTAAAAAAGAAAAATATTTTTTTGATTTTTATTTAATTTATTATAATTAAAAAACAGTTTTAATAAAAATAAATGATTAAAAATAGTAAACGATTATGAAAAATTATGAAAAATTTAGGGAAAATAGGTTACACTACAAGAATCCTAAGAAAAATCTAAAACTTGAAAAACAGCTTATTAATAAGCTGTTAATAAGCTAATGGTGGCTGTGGGCTTATAAGACTAAACGGGCTTATATATTAAATGTAACAAACCTCTACCGGATGAGCTAATGTAGCACAGCGGTAGAGGTGTTGTTATATAAGTGTTGGTTGATATGGGAGAGGTCCCGAGTTCGAGTCTTGCTCACTCGGGGTCTCCCCTAATCCCAACGCTTGTATTCCTCATTTTTTTTTTAACTTTTTGAAAAGACTAAAAATAAGCAACTTTAAAATTGTCATATAACTTTTAAACTCAAAAACTAACACAGAAAATAAGCTATATAAGCAAACAGTTAGCTTATTTTACACTAAGTCTCAAATAAAGCTAGAATTCTAAAACACTTCAAATTTTTGACTAAAAATGCAAATAAGCTCACATGAGCTTAAAGCCAAACCTAATAAGCAAAAAGGGGCTTATTCTAACCTAATAAGCTATACTAAACATAAATAAGCTAAAAATAATTAGCAGATAAGCCACAAACAGCAAATAAGCTATAAACCTAAATTGCAGGCAAACAGCCCCAAAAGGCCACTTTGGGCTTAAAAATAAGCACCCTAGAGGTCTTTTTAGGACTTAAGCTTATAGGGTCTTGTAGTACAGCTTATTAGCTTTCTATAAATGCATTTAACTTAAACTGATGAAAATAAATGAGCAAAGAAAAATGGTCTTGAAAACACACTTTTGCACCAGGGGACTTTTTGACAAAGAAAATGGGGTTGAAGGCCAGCTTATGAATAAGCTGGTAAATAAGCTCAAAATTTTAAACTAGGCCTAAACAGATTTAGTTAAGCTTGAGAAGAGCTTATGCTCAAAAAGTTGAAAGCTAAAAGCTAATTTAAGCAGCTGAAAATTAGAAATAAAAAATGGGATTTTAGAACTAAAAATTGACTTAAGAGAAAGGTTGACAGATTTTGGACAACAAAAGAAAACCAAAAGATCTTTTTATACTCTACTTAGACACTTATCAAAGACACAAAATCAGACTCAAAAGGACAGGAACAACAAGCTTAATCAAATAAGCTTTTGAAAATGTTTTGCCTTAACAGTTTCAAAGAACACTTTTGAAAAACTACAAAAACAACTTTCAAAAGTAAAAACTAAGAAAATCTTGTGGAAAACATCTTAAAACAACTGGACAAAGTTAACCAAATTACCCAATGGGTTTTTTTACCTCATATGACCCGTTTTCAAAACTTAACCCAAACACTCCCTTAAATTTTAAATTCAAATTTCAAGGCTGTTTTGGACAGATTCAAGCAAGGAATTTTTGAAAACAGATTATAAGCATTCAATATTAAGCAAAATGAGCAAGTAGCAAACAAAGATAAGCACTATGACAAGCAAACGAAATTTAGGCAGTTTACCAAGGAAATTTGGCAGATTAGCCTAAAAACTTAAACAAAAGATAAGTAAACAGTAAATGAACATATATAAGCATATAACAGTAAAATAAGCAATTTAAAACAACAATAAGCACAGGATAAGCTAAGCTACAGTACTTAAGCTAAAAAATTAAAATGAGGACTTACAAACACCCTTGCTTAAACAGGGTAAACAACAATAGTCTACAAGCTCCAGCTTGTATAAAACAAGCTGGTAGGGTCACAAAAGCTCTTCCTTAGCTAGCTTTTCATCCAAAGTATTGTACGCATTTGCTTGTAATTTCATGTATTAAGTAAAATCGCGTAAGCTAAAAAAATTAGCGTTCAATGTAAACGGGCATCAAACAATTAAATGTTTACATCAAGCAAGGGTTAAGTAATTATTTTGAGAATAATTATTAACTTTGTTCATTTTATTTTTATTGGTTGCGTAAAGTGATTACGTTTCGCAATAAATTGCGTTTAGGCACTCCCGGAACCACCAAAACTTTTCTACGCATCAACAAATACCCACATTTATACCCAATACATAAAAATTACTCAAGAACATCACATATATCTTATTTTGGCCGAATTTATGGCAAGTGATTCAAAGATATAAGAAATCTTACAGTTTGGTCAAATGTACAACTCTTGCCATTACAACCTAGTCATTCTTGTCTCTTTGACTAATAACATGTAAACAAGACTCCCTAAAACCCTCATCATGTTTGTTGAATGTTTATACTTGACCATTGACCATTGAAAGTCATATATACATACAAGTAACTAGATGGTATCACATAGGAAGAAAAACACTTAGTAAAAATCAACAAAGTCTCTCTTTTCCTCTCCTTATAGCTCATGGCATACAACCCCCCACCACACAAACCCATATCAATTTTTCTACAACCCATACACTCCTATACACATCTATCCTAAGATATTCTAAGGTGTTTCCAAGCATTGGCTAAGCATTTTCAAGTAATTATCAAGTAAAAGGAAGCTAGGGTTTTATTAAGAAAACAAGGGTTTTCTTAAGTGCAAGCTTGGATTTTATGACTAAACAAGGGTTTATCACTTATTATCAACCAACATCATTCTACAAAAGGTCCTACTTTAAAACTTTATGCCTCATTTTATAAGTTTATCTTGCGATATGTTATACTTAATTTTAGCTTGAATCACCATTTAGGATTTTATCATGAAAATGAGGTTTTTACTTGAAAGGATCATATGGATTACTTTTATATATCTTATGATGTTAATGACATCATGTTAAAATGGAAACATAAGTGATTTACACTCTTGGTTAAGCATAAAAGTAATTATGCATTAATTAGGGCTTTTGAAGTACATAATATATTACAAGTAAAAGAAAGGCAAATGACTTATTAATATTGATTATGGACTTTTAATCATGTTATTAGAACACTAAAATAAAGTCATGTTGGAAGAAATACACTTGTACACTTATGGTTTATATGTAAAAGTGACTAAGTATAAACTTGTGATAAAAAGGTTAATTATGAAAGTTAAGGGTTAAAAGTATAATATGGACTTGGTAAACTTGGACATATGAGGACTATTATGGACAAATGGACTCTAATATATGTATGATATATAACATATATGATATATAAGACATGTGGTGGATTACAAAATTGAAGAGTATGAAAACAAAGGTTGGAAAATGGACTTATCAAGCAAACACCAACATTCTGTCCAAAATTTGTTATAAGACATACTTATAATATATTTTTATAAGATAATACATTTCACGACGATTCCGAAAAGGTAAGAAACTTGTCAAACGGATTAATAACGAAAAAGTTACGGTAAAAACGAGTTATACGCTATTAAACGGAGTCGTAAAAGAATTTTTATAAAAACATTTTATAAAAATTGTATAAACAGCAAGCGTTGATATTTTGACAAATTATACATATATTTAGGATTTGAAATGATAAGAATCGTAATTTTTTCAATTAATGAGACGAACGAGTTTTAATGAAATTCGCAAGTTTACGACAATTAATACTTTTATAAAACTATTTTTATAAAAGTTACTATTCATGACAGAAATTTATATTTTTGTAAACCTCATAAATATATAGAACTTTCAATTACGAGAACGTGCTCGAAAGAATCGCTAAAAACGGAGCTATAACGAATAAAATACGACATTTACGGGTTTTACGACAACAAATACGATTTAAATAAAATTTACGTCTGATGTGAACAGTAAAAGTTACTGTTCACCAGAGGGTCGAAATACGGAAAATGTCAAATTATGATAACCCATCTTAATACGAAAAGATGGGCATAAGAAACGCAAGAAACGGATTAGAAACGTGAAAGTTATGACGATTTTACCAAAAGTATGTTTATAAACATTTTAATTTTATAAACATGTTTTCACTTAAACATTTAGATGGTGATTAGCTATATAGACTTGTTGTAACATTTCTCATTTTCAGGTTACTTACAACATTAATAAATTCCATCATTTATTTTTAGAGTTTTACGCGTTCGCTTTTAATTATTATCTAAAGTTTAAATGCTGTAAACTAAAATCAACGTTCAAAGTAAACGGAGCATCAAAACAAATTAAAGTTTACATCAAGCAAGTGTTATATGATTATTAGGAGTATAATTTATAACTTTTCATAATTTATTTTTGTTGGTTACGTAAAACGCTTACGTTTCGCAATAAATTACATTCGGTCGTACCCGGAAGCACCTTTACCTATCTACACTTAAACAAATACCCACGTTTATACCCAATACTCAAAATTTATTTATTTTTCTCACTTATATCTCCATAGAACCGGATATGAGACAATTACACAAGAAATAATTACAACACTTTCATTTATTCACTTCCTATACATGTTAAACCTTACACAAAGTTGTACTTGGACCCAACTTCCTAAAGATTGTCTAATCCTTGTACCCTCCCCCCTCCTTGAACCGTGGCCTCCTCCTAGGGAGGAGGAGAGCTCTTGCAACATGTCCTTTAAACCATTCACTCCCATGGTTTAGATTTAAGGTTGTTTCCTAGTTTCCAAGGTCTTATATAAAGAAAGCCCTAATCCACCATTATACTCTTGCATTCCTACAAACAAATCAAAGCAAACTCTCTTTCTTTTTGGACTCTAAACCCACGGAACAAATATAATTTTTAAGGTTTCATTCTAAGGTTACCTAAGACTACTCAAGGTGTTGGGAAGCTTGGATTCGGGTTTAACAAGGAATTATCAAGAAAACATAATTAGGGTTTTCTTGATTAGGGTTTTGATTGTGAAGGCTTGATTGGGGTTTACATCTTGTGTTCATCATCCCACTCATCTTCTATAAGTTAGTAGTTAGTTAGTAATAGACATATTATAGATGTATATGTAGTAGTTAGTAGCCCCAAGTTATAGTTGGGGTAATAAGGAAAACGTTTGAATAGAAAACCTTGTTTATAACTTTGATTGTGTTCCTTATTATTCTGCTGCGTGTTATCAATCATTGTTATTATTATCCTAGATGAGCAAAATGATTCTTAACAAAGAAATCTCGATCAAACACGTATTCGGTTGTGCTAAGATTACAAGAGTTTTCCTATGATCTTGAGGCTCTTTTCTGACCTTCTATGCTCTTCTGATCGTCTATTGGTCGACTTGGTGGTTTAGGGACTAACTTGCATGCCTAAAACTGAGTTTAGGGTTGTCTATTTATAAGGTCTGGAAGTCGGTTCGATATGGCGTATCCAATGGTTTGGATATGGCGTATTGGATGACTTGGCGTGGGCTCCAAAAATAAAATATTCCAAAATTCTTATGCAGGAATTGGCTGAAAATGTGTTTTTCTTGATTTTTGACCAAAGTATCATATACTACGTATTAATAGCGTATTCTTCAAAGTCAGGCAATGGTCTTGAGTTCTTCAAAGTCTTTAGATACGACGTATGCTTCTAGAATGATACAGCGTATTGATGTCAGAATCAGCGACTTTCTTAAACTCTTCGTTATGATTCGAAACACGTCCTTTTCTCCATCTTTTGCCAAATGCTCGATAATTACTGCAAATCTCAAATATAAATGATTAAGTAACAATTCTTTGTAATAATTATACAATATGGGTTAATTAAATGGGATAAATGATGCTATAAATATGACGTTATTTGATGTCATCAAATATCCCCCACTTGAATCCTACTTATCCTCAAGTAGCCTTTAGAAGTTTATAAAAATGTATCCCTAAGGATTTTTTCCGTTAAAGCATTTATTCGATCTATTACAAGTACACAACCAAACACCTCACGAAATAGGAAGATGAAAACACTCAAATCACTCAACTAATCTATGTGGTAACATGTAACTAATTCGCTTAATTGCTCGGTCCTAACTACTACATTTGGTAACATGTAACAACTTACGCTTAATTGCTCGGTCAAGGTCGAGTATTCTATCTAGCTTGCAACGGATCCAATTTCCAAACTAAAGAAGGAGTAACAAGTTTATAAAGGTAAATATGGGTTTTGTGATCCTCTAACCCTTGCAAGATGCTCTTCCAAGATTGAGAAGTCGCCTATCCAACTAGCGGAACAGCCCAGACATTTCTTTAATGCATCTCCTTTCGGATTCTTCTATGTCAGCCTAGCATTTCAAAATGAACAACTCTAGCCAAACTAGAAATTAGACATGTCCCAGCTTACTAAGTAAATCGGCTACATTCTCTCGGAAATCAAGAGGGATGCCGGATGTAGAACCCGCTATCGAAGAAGACAACTCCCATCTAGGTCAATGGAAGTCAAACGATCTCGAAAATAGACAAGAAAGCAGCATCTCGCTCAATGCAAGTAGGGAGAACCCATTCATTATCTTGTTTCATCAGCAAATGTAGCAAATGGTGGTCTTATCCTCTTTTACTTATACAAACAAGATATATGCTAAAGTAAAGGCGAGTAAATGAAGTAAATAAGAAAAAATCTTTAGGGTTGATCATTCTACAATCTTTCACCAGAAGTACCACTTCAACAAGGCAGCTGAAGCACACATACATGGCCATAACAACGGAATAGACATGTGTGTTCGATCACATCCTCATTCGAATTTAACCAACGGTTAGGATGAAGAATGATATAGGGTAGGGATCTTCTAACTTTCACCAAAAGTCAGACTAATGGCTAATTATTAGGAAAGGGAAGTAAATTGTTGTTAAATAAAAAGTATAAAACAAATAGATTAAGACTAAGATACAGTTTCTAGATACTTTTCCCGACTGTTACCATGACAAAGACACAACTATTTATAGACGTCTTGATCATAGATCAAAAATAACAACCTAAGTTGGCGTTCCCATAACGGTCAACTTCCCAATCATCCCATAACTTTACATACTCTACAAGGCAAGCGGCGATATCCTCTACTTTATACAATACTCTACATTGTTGATTCTTCTAAACGTATCAACGAATTATCGATCCTTCATGTAATTCCTTCGGTAATGCTTTTGCGAAACGATTATCTTCAAACTTTCCTTCACTTTTTTGTTACAATTTTTTTTTCATTCATTTTTTTACCAAACATTAACAATAACTATGAAACTCGGGGTAATTTCACCATCTTCACGATCATAATAATTCCGGATAATTCCTTCGGTAGTTCTTCATTCTTCGGATTCACCATTAATTGTGATGGTAGCAAAAATACGTGAGCTACGACTACTTTATACATTCCCATTTGCAATGTGCAAATTCCCAACCGCACCAAAGATAGAAAATGACACAAGACTCGGGAAATACATACTCTACACTTTAAGCAACTAGCAACCGTAAATTAAACTTAATCTAACAGGGTAGGTTAAGGTGTAAAGGTGTAACGAAACAAATTTAGTTGGTGTAATTCCTAAAGGATTGGCTCTACGGGTTGTTCTAAGTGGATCTTCACTCTAAAGGTGAGAGTGGAAAAGGGTTTAAATGGGAGGTTAACTAACCGGTGTAGTTAGTTAATAAACAACATGGATAGGCTTTTTGGGTGTAATCCTAAAAATTTACCAGTTTAAACAAGTTACTCCAATTAAATCCATAATACTCATTATTGTGGTCTCGAGTGATATACCAAGCCAAGTTCAAAAGTCTACTACATCACCGGCACACTCATATTTTGTGGAATTTGGGTAAACATTTGGAAACGGATAAGGCTAAATTCTCATAATATCTAACAAGGATTATTGTGTGCGGGTTATGTATCAAGTAATTTTCACAAAAGTATGCTTGGGATTTTTTAAATTTGAGCATAATTTAAGCATTTTGGTGTGAAAAATAGGACAAGTGAACATTCTAATTCCATCCCCCCACTTGAATTATACAACGTCCTCGTTGTATAGATAAAACATTAAAATACGGGAATTAAAAAGAATTAGAATGAGAAATTCCCCTGATATTTTCTCGGTATATTTTCCATGTAGGGTTTGTTGAGCAAGATCGTGTGTTGAACAACCGTCTTGAAGTTTTAAGACTCCAACACTTCCAGACTTGTAAATTCTTCACCAATATTCGTCGATTTCTTTCTTTTCTGAGGTCTTGTGTAAAATATAGGAAAAACATGCATTCCTATCTTGGTACCTAAAAACAATTAAATAAAACAAACCAAAATGTACAGGAGACTAATACGCCATATCTATAAACTGGAATACGCCGTATAGAAGCTTGTAAAAAGTTTCTAATACGAGTCAGTCTGCCAAATACGTCGTATCATGTACATGAATTAAGCGTATTTGCCTGAATGTACAATTATGTTCTTTAAAGTGTATAAATGTAAAGACATGTAAAGTCCAGACAATCAATACACCGGTATGGTTTGAGCGGTTACGCCGTATGATGTCTGGGAAGACGACTCGATAAAATTAAATTAACATTTTCCGGGTTGTCTCTCGGGAAAGCACTTTGTTTACAGCAAAGTCTTAAATTAGATTTTCTTCAGCTTCCTTAACCAATCTTCTCATGCACGATAATGTCGCCCGTGTGTGGTGCCATTTCCTCCGTCTTTCATCTCGGATGTAATCGGGTCCTAAGTTTCAAGGACTCTTTTTGTAGAACCTCTTTCACTTTTGGTATGCATGCGAGATTCCATTCATCTCATCTTCTTCACTTACCTTCAGTAATGGTGGGATTTTGTTGCATTGTTTATTAGTGTGACGTTTAAACCTCGGATGTGATCGCACCATTTGGTAAGTTACTTCATCATTACCATTGTAAATGGTAATCATTCCATCAAACCGTCTTTCTTTAATTCCAACTTCTCTTAAGAACGGTTCGCCAACAATAACATCACCCATTCCTTCATCACGATAAGCATCCAAATCTTCCAAAACTACAAAATCTATCATAACTGAAAAAGTTTCAACAAAAATAGGCACATTCATTAAGGCTCCTACAACATTATCCCCTTTGTACATCATTTTATCTTTCATTATAGAGTTATAAAACTTTTTGGACATCACATTGACTTATAATAATGGGAAGAAGTTGACGTGTGTAAATTCAAATCCTATCATGCATGAAAACTTTAAGTTGTGGGCACAATCTATGTGGATTTTCTTATCATGGTCGCAATAACTAGGGTAAAAGATTTCATTAATCATTCTAGCATCATTCCTAGCTCTAAATTCCTCAATTACCTCACCTTCCTTAATGGTGGGTATTAAATCATTGACTTGATCTCTCCTAAGCTCAATGGGTACATTAAGATTGTTTAATTCAATGTAATCTCCCGAAATAGGGTCTAATGATCTATTCAACACCAAAGTTTCTCCCATTAACCTAGATTCTAGATCAAGTTCCATTCGTTCTCTTAAGCTTAACATATAGACCTTCTTAATTAAACTTCTAGCAGGTTTAACACTTTTGAAAATAATCCTTTCTTCCACAACTCTTAGAGTAATCTTTCTTTTGTATACGTCAATCTTAGCACGGGCGGTAGACAAAAATGGTCTTCCAAGGATCAAGGGCACTTTGATATCCTTGGGCATATCAAGAATTATAAAGTCTACAGGGAAAGTAAATTTACCAATTCCTACTAGTACGTTCTCAACTATTCCTTTTGGATACTTCACTGTTCTATCTACCAATTCCACTGTTAACTTATTGTGAGCTAATTCTCCTAATCCTAAGTTAAGGTAGGTCAATAAAGGCATCACACTTACGCTAGCTCCTAAGTCAACAAGGGAATTATCAAAGCAAACATCATTAATATAGTAGGGTAGAGTGAAACTTCCTAGGTCTTTCTCTTTTCGGGGTATGGTGTCATAGACATTTGAAGCTCCATAAGCTTTCATGAATTTTGGTCCATAGCTCCCCTCTTCTTCATCACAGTAATGATTATCCAAACGACTTGGAAAAGGAATCATCGTTTGTTTTGACTTGAATGATAGTGTACTGTTCTGTCCAGTGGATACGGCGTATTGGTTGGATCCAATACGGCGTATCGAGCTTTCATCAGCTTCAATGGTGGTCGAAATTGACTTAACTTGGTCCCTCAAGTTTGTTTCAGTTGAGCTCGGTAGGCTTCCAAATCCTCTTTCCTGTAGTACCTTGCTCATTTGCCAGATTTGGATTTCTAGTGTCTTAATTGATGCTCCTTGGTTCCTTATGGCAGCATCCGTTGAAGCTCGGATCTCTTTGATCAGATTGGAATTTTCCTCGTGTATTTTTGCTGTTTCTCCCATAAATTTGCTCAAGGTATCTTCCATTGATTGCCTTCGTTCTTGGAATGAAGGATTCGCATTGTTCCTTTAGTAGAAACCTGGAGCTATTGCTCTATATCCTCATCCTTGAAAAGGTGCTCCAAACTGAGTATAGTAAGCTTCTCAGAGGGTTTTTCCTTCTTCCTTTAGTGGGCAATCCTTGGTGTAGTGGGGACCTTTGCATTGTTCGCATCCTACTTGAGTAGCATAAACTTTTTCATTGACTTTCTTAATCTCCCTTCCAAGATTGTTGAGTTGTGCTTGTATAGCTGCTAGTCCGTCAAAAGTATTAGTACTTCTAACTCTAGATGTCCCGTTGTGCCATTTTTGAGAGTATTCAGCCATTTATTGGATGGCTACTTTAGTATCAGCAACAGTATTTGATAGTATGACACCTCTTGAATCAAGAATTTGTCGAGTGGTGTTAGGAACACGAAAGTGTTGGTCACTTCCATTAATATTTGTAGATAGCTCGTTTATGTATTTTTGAAACCTTAATAGGCCAAGTTAGGAAAAGCCCGTAGAAAGCCCATGGAAGCTGGTATGTGCCTAAATACACATACCTTTGACCTTTAAAACTGGACTTAAATGACCAAAAAACGTACCAAAAATACATTGTATTCGTATGTTTTCATTTATATTATGCAGGAAACGGATATCCGACAAAAGGACAAAAAATCAAGCAAAAACGACAAAACCGAGCACGGATTGGAAGAGCGTGAAAAAGACAAAGTCAAAATCAAAGTCAAATTCCAAAAGCCAAAGGCAAAAAGTCAACCAAAGTCAACCCCCAAAGTCAACGGTTAAAGACGAAGCCAAAATCAAAGAAATGTTAAATGGGCCCACCCGAACCCATCTAATGGGCTGGGTCAACCCATTTAAACATATTGAAAACCAAATGGGCCCAAGTCTCTTTCTTTTATAAACCGGCCCAAATAAACACACTTAGCCCAAATCATATCACACTTAACTAACGTTAGCCCTGTTATGTCCCAAACCCCTTTAACTTAACTGTCGTTAGTCCCATATGGACTAACTATGCAACAAAGTATAACACTTTGAGGGACTGTTCTTGCCTATTCCCTTTTCACTTTGCACCACATGGACTTAGTATGTAATAACATATATAACATTCAGGGACCAATCATGTCACTTTTACAAACCTTCACCTCAATCAAAACATAAACCGCTTTCCCGCTATAAAACCCTGTTCAATCTCCTTAACACTTTCACCCTCGTTTACTGTTCCCAACCAGCCAAAACTATCACCATCCCTCTTAAACCCCACCCCATATAAAGCCAAGTCCATGGTGGCAATCCTAAACAACACCATTGGCTATACGAATCAAGGGTCTTGATCATTTGACTTGGGGACCAAGACAGATTAAAGGCCCAAGATTACTTTGGGTTTTATACTCACACACAAGCACACCCAGCTTGAGCACTCTCTGAAGAAACAACAAGAGAAGAGGCCAAAGACTTGTATTATAAATAAGCATAAGTGTAGTTTCATTTGTATTTTGTGGAATTTTCAGTCTTAAGTCCAATCTTGTATTATCCAAAATTTGTACTTTTATTTCTGTCTTTTTAAATACTTGTTTGAATTTATGTCATTTATATACTTGTCTTGTAATGTCTTTAAGTTAATGCAATTAAGGTTTCTTTATTTTTGATCATTTAGCTTACTTGTTTTTAAATTTTGTTTAAGCTCTTGGATAAGCTTTTTGAAACATTAAAAACTTATTTGAAAGCTTATTTTAAATTCTGTCAAAAAAATCAAAAATCCAAAAAAAAAGAGAAAATCTGTCAAGCAAAGGAGCAAGGTTTATACTGGATGGCCTTGGGTTAGTGCTTCATGGGAAGCTTTAGGAAAGGTTATTAAGTTTTTTGATAGCTTATTATCATTGCCATAAGCTAAGGACCCTTGTAAGCTCTCTTTTCAATTTTTGCCATTTACTATTCATGTGCTTAATTTTTGCTTATTTCTGTCTTTTATTGCTTATTGCTACTGTTTAATGCTTATTTGTCTTTACTTAATGATTATTTGTCCTTGGTTTGAGTTTTTGCCTTAAATCTGTCCTTAGTTGCCATTTAACTGCTTATTGCTATTTTGCTTATTTCAGTGCTTATTGTTGTGATCTTTGTGCTTATTATTGCCTAATGATAGTTGCTTTGTATTTGTTTTGACTAAACTCAGCTTAAATCTTTGGTAATCAGTCTAAAAATTGATTCCAAAAAGTTAAAGGAGTGTTTGGGACAGTGGGTCAAAGTGGGTAATTTTGGTTATAAAAAAACATTTTGGGTACACCAATCAATCTTTTAAAGCATTTTTTAAGTTGAATTTGATTTGTTTTTGCTAGTTTTTAGGTCTTAAAGTGTGTTTTCAAGTTTTTCTAAATTGCTCTTTGAAACTGTGGTGACAACAGTGCCACAAGTGCTTATTTGATACAAGTGCTTATTTGATTTAGTTGTTAAAACATTCGTTTGAGTCTTGTTTTTGTGTCTATTTCAAGTGTACAATGCAGTAGATAAAGTCCTTTTGGTTTACTTCTAATCTTGTCAAAAATCTGTCAAGAGTACTAATTGTTTTTCATAGTTTAAAACTGCCTTTTTCAATTCCATTTATCAGATACTTTAAGTTGTTTTTAGCTTTTGAAAATTTGAGCACAAGCTCATTGGGTGGTGAACCCCATCTGTTTTGACTTATCTTTTCATTTTCAGCTTATTTTATAGCTTATTTTGAGGCCTGCTTATTGCACTTTGTCATTTTAAGAAAATCCAAAAAGTAACCATCAAGTGTGAACTGTTGTTTTCCATTAGCTTTTTCTTGGCTTAACTTTGTTTCAAATTCTATTCTTTTTGCTTATTTTAGTAGCCCCTAGGATAGGCTTTAAGCTTATATAGCTCATTAAGCCATAAGGTTCCATCCTTGGGCTTAAAAATAAGCCCAAAAGTGGTCCTTTGGGCTGTTTGACTGCCTGTTTTAGCTACATTGCTTATTTGATCTTTTTAGCTTATCTGCTTGTTCTCATTTGCTTATTTTTGTTCATACTTGCTTATTAGATATAGTTACTTATTTGTTTTAGCTTAGTTTGCTTTTTCACTAGCTTATTTGTCCTTTTAGTTTAGAATATTAAGTTTTAAAAGCTTGTAAGTGTATCTGTCATATAAGCTTAGTTTTAGCTTATTATCTTTGCTTGTTTTAGTTATTAGTGCTTATTAGGGTTAGGACTTTAGATGTTTAGCTTATTTTCTTCTTTGGTTGCTTATTTGAGCTTAAAATAGCAAACCAGTTTAGCATTTTTAGCTTAGTGTAAAAATTCATATCTGTCAGCTTATTTAAGCTCATTCTGAGCTTATTTTTGAGTTTTTGTACTAAGCCATTTTTTTAAAGTTTTCTACTTTTATCTGTTTTATAATTTTGCAAAAATAAAATAAAATAAAAAATAGTTTTGCAAAAAGGGAGGCCAAGGATTCGAACCCTGTACCTCCCCCTTAGCATATAGTTGTACCACACAAACACACACTCACCAACGGCACCAGTAGGGCTGTAACATTTCTCATTTTCAGGTTATTTACAACTTTAATAAATTCCATCATTTATTTTTAGAGTTTTACGCGTTCGCTTTTAATTATTATCTTATAGTTAAATCGCGTAAACTAAAAATCAATGATCAATGTAAACGGACACCAAACAAATTAAAGTTTACATCAAACAAGTGTTATATGATTATTAGGAGTATAATTTATAACTTTTCATAATTTATTTTTGTTGGTTACGTAAAACGCTTACGTTTCGCAATAAATTACATTCGGTCGTACCCGGAAGCACCTTTACCTATCTACACTTAAACAAATACCCACATTTATACCCAATACTCAAAATTTAATTATTTTGGACATGAGCTTTTACCCAAGATATAAATTCAACACTTTCACAAATTTCTTTTTACAACATGTGAAATCTTACACCAATGTACTTGGACCCAAGTTACTAGAGATTGGCATGTCAAAGGTACCCTTTTCCCCCCTTGTGCCGTGGGTTTTGCCTAGGGAGGAGGAGAGCACTTTGCTCATGTACCCTAAACCATTACCAAGCTCATGGTTTCATTAGGTTGTTTATGGTTTTCTAAACACTATAAAAGGAAGCCCTAGGTTCACCATTATACTCTTCCATTCCATACAAGTAAATCAAAGCAAGAACTCCCTCACTTTTACCCCAAAACCTACGGCATACCCTTGGATCATTAGGGTTTCATTTTAATTTTGCAACCAAGGCAATCCAAGCATTCAAGTGTTCATTCTAAGGTTACCTAAGACTACTCAAGGTGTTGGCAAGCTTGGATTCGGGTTTAACAAGGAATTATCAAGAAAACATAATTAGGGTTTTCTTGATTAGGGTTTTGATTGTGAAGGCTTGTTTGGGGTTTACATCTTGTGTTCATCATCCCACTCATCTTCTATAAGGTCTATTTAAAGTATTCAATGTTCATTCATTAATTTTCTATTGTGTACATACTTGTTGCATAAGTTAATCACCACCTAGATTCATTTTTAAGTTATATAAAGTGTTTGATGATTTTATATGGACAAATGACATGGACATTTAGAGGACTAAATACATGTAAGATATACGGTATAACACTTGGTAAAATAATGGTGCAAGGTTCTTAAATAAAATGATTGTAAACTAACTTGTTTAATTAAAAACCCTAATTTTATTATATAGCTACTATTGGAATTCGAACCATAAACCCTATGTTATATATTTTATAAAAATAGTGCTCTTTACAAGGATCGTGAGCATGTAAGGAACTCGAAAAACAGAATTATAACGAACAAGTTATGGATTTTACAAGTTATATATATATTTAACTTTATAAAAACACTTTTATTAAACTGTGAAATCCCATAAATCTAATATTTTGATAAATTTCTTTAATACAAACTCACGAACATAAAGAACTCGAAAAACGGAATTATAACGAGCAAGTTATGCAATTTACAAGTTATATATAATTAATTCTATAAAAACAATTTTTATAAACTGTTGTGAATAGTAAATACTACTGTTCATC